>WNWU01000019.1:5592325-5608600 GCA_012654045.1 Ptyas mucosa | reverse complement strand
TTTCTTTCTTTCTTTCTTTCTTTCTTTCTTTCTTTCTTTCTTTCTTTTTTCTTTTCCACCCATCTCACTGCCAAGCGACTCTGGATTATTTTTTTTTAATTTCATTTATATGCCGCCCTTCTCCGGAGACTCAGGACGGCTTACAATGCGTTAAGCAATAGCCTTCATACTTTTGTATATTTATACAAAGTCAGCTTATTGCCCCCACAAACTGGGTCCTCATTTAACCTACCTTAAAAAGGATGGAAGGCTGAGTCAACCTTCTGAGATTAGAACTTGCAGTAATTGCAGACAGCTGGTTTTAATCACTATGCTTTTAGTCTGCTGAGCTAAACCAGCTAAAAATGGGGAGAAAGCAGGCACAGATGGGCCCAAATCCTTTTAGTAAGATGCTCACTAAGTGATCTTGAATTGAAAAGTAAGTCTTATTTTAAAAAGATTCCTTCACATTTCCCTGAATTTTACAGATCCAGAATAACAGGATTTGGAAGGGATCTTGGAGGTTTTCTAGTCCAACCCGCTGCTCAAGAAGAAAACCCTATACCATTTCAGACAAATGGTGGTCCAATCTCTTCCTAAATACCTCCAGCATTGGAGCACCCACAACGTCTGGAGACAAGTCATTCCACTGGTTAATTGTTCTAATTGTCAGAATCTATCCTTAATACTAGGTTGCTTCTCTCCTTAATTAGTTTCCAACCATTGCTTCTTGTCCTGCCCTCAGATGCTTTGGAGAATAGGTTGACCCCCTCTTTTTCGTGGCAACCCCTCAAATCTTGAAACACTGCTATCATGTCACCACAGTCCTTAAACTAAACATACCCAATTCCTGCAACCATTCTTCATATGTTTTAGCCTCATCCCCTAATCATTTTTGGTGCTTTTCTCTACACTCTTTTTTATATCGTGGTGGCCAAAACTGGATGCAATATTTCAAGTGTGGTGTTAACCAAGGCATTATAAAGTTCACGTGATTTTGATCCAACTTGTTTCAACCAGAGGTGGATTTCAGCAGGCAGTAGTTCGAAGAACCTGTAGTAAAAATTCTGACTGGCTCCGCCCACATCTATTCTCTGCCTCCTGAGTCCCAGCTGAGTCCCAGTCCCAGGAAATGGGGATTTTGTAGTAACCTTCCCCTGGAGTGGGAAGGGAATGGAGATTTTACAGTATCCTTCCCCTGCCATGCCCACCAAGCCACACCCACCAAGCCATGCCACGCCCACCAAGCCACACCCACAGAACCAGTAGTAAAACATACCCACCACTGGTTTCAACGTATTCTCAATAGAATGGGCACAGTTTGTATTCTCCATTGTTTCATTTTCTTAATCTCCTAATTTTATAAAGAATAATATGGTTTCACATTTTGCTGTCACTTTCAATTCTTTGGCATATTCTTCAATTTTAAAACACAAGTCTATCTAAAACTAGTGCTGCATAAAATTGTAATGTTCCTTTTGTAATATTTCATCTGCATGCAGGATTTGTATTAATTCTTTTTTGTCGTGATGAAAGCAAATTTGGCCATTCATTTTTCCCCCCCAATGGAGAAGTTTTGAATTTTCTCATGGGTGGAATTTGATATATCTGCATTTATTTAGCATTTAGGGTATACAAACAGTATTTATAAGTAAGTATTATATATATATAATTAATCTGTTTATTTGATTGTTGCATACTGCCCAATGCTGCTTTTTGTGAGATGGCTGGCTATACAGATTTAATAAATAAATGCTTTAAAGATGGATTCTTATATTTTTATATCTATTGTTTTTATCTATTATTTGATTGTTGTACACTGTCCAGCATCACAAATTTGATAAATCAATCAGATCAAATCAATCAATCAATCTTCTTTACAATTATCTTTCTAGTATTCAATCTGTATTTCCAATGCTACATTCCCAAGTAAGACATTATGAGAGCTTATTTTTTTTTACTGTTGGTAATGGCGGGCACCTAAGGAAGCTTTATAATGATGGTGATATGTATAACAAAATAACAAGAAACAATCCGTGCTAGCCACCTCCCATCAAGCGCCAGGGAAATCTGGAAATCTAGGCAGTTCAAATGGGTATAAAAATTTATTGTAAGCTTCAGCTCTCTATAAGAGTCTGAACTACTAACGGTCAAAGCAATTTGGTGGTAGATAAGGAATTCAAAGTGGGCTGGACTTAGATCTCTTGTGGGGATGAAGGGACTCATGACTGATGATGCACTTGACCCCTCCCTAGGGCTCAGCCTGGTCATGTCTCACACTTCCAGAATGACGGCCGTGATCAGGGGGATTTTTTATCAGGTTCGCCTGATTCGCCAGTTGCGGCCCTTTCTGGATTGGGACTCCCTACACATGGTCACTCATGCCCTCGTCACTTCCCGTCTGGACTACTGTAATGCTCTCTACATGGGGCTCCCCTTGAGGAGCACTCGGAGGCTCCAACTGGCGCAGAGTGCGGCCGCGCAGGTGGTTACGGGAGCGACATGGCGTTCCCGTGTGACACCTCTCCTGCGTGAGCTGCACTGGCTCCCGGTGGTCTTCCAAGTGTGCTTCAAGGTCTTGGTTACCACCTTTAGAGCACTCCATGGCTTAGGACCTGGCTATTTATGCGACCGCCTGCTGCCACCAGTAGCCTCCCACCAGCCGGTTCGCTCTCACAGAGAGGATCTCCTCAGGGTACCGTCAACCAAACAATGTCGGTTGGCGACCCCCAGGGGGAGAGCCTTCTGTTGGGGCACCTACCATCAGGAATGAGCTGCCCCCAGAGATACGAAGGATCCCTGACCTACGCACCTTCTGCCGCGCTCTTAAGACCTTTTTATTTAACCAGGCTGGCCTGGCCTAATTTCTCCTCTTTTAATAATTATGTAATTTTGTAATTTTAACTTGTTTTAAATTATTAGGGTTTTAAATATTAATGCCAAACTATTTAATCGGATTTTAATTGTTTTAAATTTTGTATGCATATTGTTTTACCAAATGGCTGTTCACCGCCCTGAGTCCCTCGGGAGATAGGGCGGTATACAAATCAAAGAAACCTCAAACCTCCAGAATAAAGCAAGCTCAAAAATTTCACTGAAAGACATTAGAAATTCTTAGGAACCTAGAATACAGTCTAGTAGAAGCAGAAACTTATTCTACAGAAGAAACTTTTGATAAATGGTAAGGCAGATTTCAGAACAGATTTCTTGCTAGCCTAGAAGAAGGCTAAACTAAATAATCATCCTTCCTCTTCCTTCCTGATTTGATCTATTGAACAAATTTGTATGAAATTAGCTACTGGTTAATTTCATACAAATGGACACTAGTAGCTACTGCTCCATTTATTTTCAGGGTTCGGGAAAAAGAACCCTTGCTTTTCAGATCAGATTTCCATGTTTGTTGCCAGCTGAAATTCCCTAACTTCACTCTGTGCCTGCTGATATTTAGCTGGACTGGAAATGATTGAGCCTCAAAATCAAAGGACTTGATCGATGTGTAACACATTTCAGAAAAGCATCTTCAGCGCAGAAGAAATGGCAATGCTCTTCTGAGAGTTGTGTACAGTCTGGATGGCTGTAGTCAGTCAGATGTTTAGACTGGACTTGACATTCTTATCCACATATTGACTTTTTCCCAAGGACCTGTTATAGGCAGATGTTGTTGTTTGATGGTATTAAAGGTATCACAGGATGTAAGCTGTTCCAAGGAAAGCTGCCTTTTGCAATTGACTGGTGATTTTTTCAATGCCGTGGGTATCCTCCAGTTGTTTTGGGATGGCAACCAAGGTGCCTATTATGATTAGTGCTATCTTTGCTTTCTTTTCATTTAGTCTGTCAAGATAAATGTCAGACACAAAGAAATAGAAGACATGCTGATCAGAGAAGTTTATTTATTGCTACTTGGTATTTACAAAAATCATGTCAGACCAGCTGAACTCTCTGAGAACAACCAGATAAGAGCTCCAATGATTTTTTTGGGGTGTGTGTGTGAGGAGGGTGAGTGTCACATTTCCATCACTTCCTCCCTTGCAGGAATTCCCAGCTAGCTAGTCTCTTAACTCCACCCTTTAGCACACATGCCTTGTCCAACCTATTCCTTTTGGACTTCTGCTATTTTTGAAATATGATATTTGGGACCAGATTAGAGACTAAATAGCTAAAAGCTACTCGAATTCTCAGAATTGCCTCCTTTACAAATCCAAAGCAAATGTAGAAATTCAACAAAACAGTTGAATTTTAAAAGTCATTTGTTGTCATTTGAAGGCATTATCTCCAACCTTATGCACAACTCAGTTTTTTAAACTGTGAGTATAAAATATAAAAGGAGTATTAATTTCAAGCTACGTTCTCTAACTCCCTCAGTCTTTGGAATAAAGAATGATTACCGGTGTCTTATTCACAGGTATTCATGACTTAAAATTAGTACCCTGATAATTAAACAAAATTGCTCTTTGTTCAGATGTCTGCAGTTACTATTTATTAACATATAAAGGTTCTCTGCTGTGGTTATACTTCGGTATGAGGAATTAATTAACATTTCTGAATCAAGTTTAGCATTTTATTCTATAATTTAAGTCCTGATTGGAGCCAACCTTATCTAAACGGTTTAGACTAAAACACTGGCAAAATTGACTTTGTCAATGACTAAAACATCTAGTAGGGACGCGGTGGCTCAGTGGCTAAGATGCTGAGCTTGTTGATCGAAAGGTCGGCAGTTCAGCGGTTCGAATCCCTAGTGGCGCATAATGGGGTGAGCTCCCATTACTTGTCCCAGCTTCTGCCAACCTAGCAGTTCAAAAGCACATAAAAAATGCAAGTAGAAAAATAGGGACCCCCTTTGGTGGAAAGGTAACAGCGTTCTGTGTGCCTTTGGCATTTAGTCATGCTGTCCACATGACCACGGAGACGTCTTCGGACAGCGCTAGCTCTTCGGCCTTGAAACAGAGATGTGCACCACCCCCTAGAGTTGGGAATGACTAGCACATATGTGTGAGGGGAACCTTTATCTTTACCTTAAAACATCTAGAAATTAAGCTTGGGCTTAGGGTTAGGCTCAAATTTATCCCTGTTATTTATTTTAGTAAATTTATTACTTGCTTTTCCATGAAGAGGTCAAGGCAGTGTCTAGAGCCGTGATGGCGAACCTATGGCACGGGTGCCACAGGTGGCACGCGGAGCCATATTGGTGGGCACGCGAGTGTTGCCCTAGCTCAGCTCCAGCGCACATATGCACACCAGCCAACTGATTTTCAGGCCTTCTGGTCCCACCGGAAGTCAGGAAACTGGCTGTTTCCGGCCTACAGACGGCCTCCGGGGGGGATGGGGAAGGCTGTTTTTGCCCTCCCCAGCCTCCTAGAAAGTCTCTGGAGCCTGGGAAGGGGGAAAAACGGGCCTACCGGGCCCACCGTGCCATCACGTGCCAAAAGCAGGGGGAAGTGGGGGGTCACGTGTGGGAGGGCAGGGTGCATTGAATTATGGATGTGGGCACCCACGACCCCCACACTCCCCCCACTTTTGGCATGTGACGGCAAAAAGGTTAGCCATCACTGGTCTAGAGTATATATCCTTTCATTCCACCGACAATCATTCTGTGAGGCAAATGAGTTTCAGAAAGTGACTGGCCCAGTGGCATCATGGAAGGTTCCATGGTTGAGGGTAGACATAAAGTCGAGTCTTCTTGTTCTAGTCTCACACCTTCATCACTATCCCACACTGAGTTCCACAAAATAGAAACTGAAATAATTTCCAGGTGGGTCCAATGAAAATAATTGTCCATGGACAGAGTTCCCATGGTCACATAGGTAAGAAACAGCAAAAATGGATTTCCCAAATCAAAAAAAAAAAGTTGGTTTACTGCAGAAAACCCTAAAGAAGCCATTACAAAAGAATTCCAGAAGCTGCTGTGAATCAAACACACGATCTGTTTAGAGTGAAATAAGCATTCAAATTATTTTTACTCTTTCTCCCACCTACACAATGGGGAATTAAGCCCCTTGAGTTTATTGGCTTTTTAAAATTAATATTTTATTAATTCTTATTTTATTCTTATTTATTGTTTAATTTTTTTTGTCAGATGATAGACGTGTTTATCCCAAGCATGTTTAAATTCAATTAACTGATGATTGGCCTACTACCTCGACAGTTGGTTCCACTACTCTTTCTGTGAAGTAATACTTTCTAACATTACTTTTGAATTTCCCTCCTGTCAGTTTGAAGTTATGCCTCTAAGTTTTATTAACAGTGTTAGGTCTGTCCCAGTTTAGGCGTTTAGGAAAGAAAGACCCTTGACTCCATTTGTAGCAAAAGGTAAATTTTTACTAAAGTGATTACAGCATTAGAAAGCCAGAGCTGAAGATCCCCACATAAGCCTAGGTTACTTTTCTCCCTGTTTTAAGACTGGATATCTTTCTAGTGTCCAATAAAGTACAAATTAGTTGTTTTGGTAACAATTCTGAGGATTGGCATCTCTCTGATGGGCAATTTGCATTCCATTCCCATGCCTTTGTCCTTGAATTGTTCAACCTATGTCTCTGTCCGGCTGTTGGAGTTGTTTCTGTTTCCTATCATCTCCCCTCTCTACAACCCCTCCCCCCATGTTTTATGACAGGCTGCCATTGAGCGAAGCAAGGCTGAAGCAATGAGATGACAGATCTGACAATCAGGCTATTTTGGTAGCTGCTATCTAAGAACTGGCTGTCATACTAATTTTGTCAGCAATGCCTATAAATGTATGCCATACATAGCAATAGTTATAGTAAATATAGGCATTGCATCATAGTGGTTAATCTTTAAGACTGAAATTACTTCCAGGCTTGTACAAATTAGAATAACAGAGTTGGAAGGGAGCTTGGAGGTCTTCTAGTCCAACCCCCTGGTTAGGCAGGAAACCCTACACCACTTCAGACAAATGGTTATCCAATCTCTTCTTAAAAACTTCCAATGTTGGAGCGTTCACAACTTCTGGAGGCAAGAGATACACTGATAGCCATGGACTAACACTATGCATAACTATAAAATGGTTACTTAAGCCAAATATTATTCAGTAACATTTAATTAGCCCCAAATGTTATTACAAAAAATTTCCAACATCAGTTGAAGTTTAAACCTGGAGATGGAACTGAATCTCAAATAACTTTTTCCCTATTGTTGTTGTGGCTGACTCCGCTGGCAGTGGAGTCAGACAGTGCGGAGGCTGGGGAGGACAATGGGCCGGTCCTGCAGTCTGGGAAAGGCGTAGATAAGGGCTCTGTATCGGAGGCAGAGATGAGGCCAGGGCCATCTGGGAGCGATGCGAGGACTCCGGAGCCTCCAGAGGCGGATAGCAGAGAGGCAGAGGAACAGGAGGAGCCTGTTCCTAGGGTACGCATGTGAAGAGCTGCCAGAAGGCAAGAGCAGCTAAAGCAAAAAGGATGACTCGGGAGTAAGCCAGGAGATGATTGGCCCCTCCCAGAAGGTTTAAAAGAGCAGCAATGGCTCTTGGGATCTTTGTAGGAAAGCAATGTTGCTACATTTGTTTCTTGTCTGCGTGGCGGGTTTTGCCAAGAAAAGCCTTTGGCAGGGTGCCAAAGAAGACAAAGGTTGGTGATAAGGCCGAAGGACTGTTTATGAAGGATTTGTTTTGGACTTAATTTGGACTAAGCTGAGAATGAAGTGAATCTCAGCTGTTCTAATAAAATATGCGTGTTTAGAACTGATTGTGTCTGGTAATAACTACTTGGGCCTAGGTCACAACAGTTGTATGTGAACTCTCTGAAACACTGTTGTTCTTGGTTATTTTGTGGGCTCATGAAGAACTATCTGTTGGCTTGTTTTGAATTTTCTTTTACTTTGAAAACATATCTATTACCATATTTCTGGCACTGTAATATGGAATTATCCATTTCAAAGAAGGATATAGAGCTGTTTCGTTTTCTTCTCCCTCCCCCCCCCCCCCCCTTTCTTCCCCCCCCCCCCTCCCCCCCACCAAATAAGCACTTGACTTTCCACCAGAGCTTTTGATGGCAAAGTTAGGAGACAGTATTAGATTTGAAAACAAAGCCTGGATGCCAATAGTAAGTGAGCATCATCAAGCTAGACTACGTTGAACTTGCTGGATGAGGCAAAACCCGATGAGATGCTAATCCTATCTCATGGGGTTTCACTCTCCGCTGAAACTAATCTCATTAAGTTAAAACTACCTGAGGTTTAAGAGAGAGATACACACTGCCATGAGAAATTATATTTATCCCAACCTGGAGAAGCAAAAGGAGGAAGGGAAGGGGGGAAAAACAGTTTATACCTTGCTTTTGACTTTGTCAGTTTTGAATTACCAGGTCATTTGTATCCCTGGGGAAAGTTATTAGCTCATCTGGCTGTACAATTACGTACCTTATCTAATAATCAGTTACATGGACCTGCTCCAACTTCACGGATTGACCTTTCTTTATCCACCTGTTTGAAAATCATTTCTGGTGGAAAATAATGTTCAAATGGCAGTCGATTACTTGGGGGTACCTGAGGTCTGTTGGTGCTTCAGAAATAATTTGGAAAAGGGGTTAGGTTGGATGCCCAAGCAGTATTTATCTATAGCTGTGATGGATTTTCTCAGGATGGCACAGCTGCCCTCTACAATTATCACATAGTCCTAGGAAAAGATGTGGCTGCTTTAAAATAAGGGGTTTTGAATAGAGATTTTATCGGTGCTTTTAACCTGCATGCTCCTTTTAAAGTTAGATGTAACCTTTTCTTGAGTGGAGAAATGAGATATGCAAAATCAATTGTCATTTGTCAGCCTGTCACTGTGAAAAAAAAGAGATGGGGGAAAAAAACTCTGTTATATAAAATTATTATTATTGACTTTAATATTGTTGAAAGAAAGCTAGGTGTTAAAGCTACAGCTAGCATTTATTATTTATCACAGGCTCTTGTATTCTGCATTTAAATGACTTTCTTTTTGCCGTGTATTAGTAAAAAAAAAAGCATACCTCATTTCCATCATTTAAAAATGTATTTGTAACACTATCACTGGGAATGATGCTTCTGCAAAACATAAGATAAAAGATCTTTTTTGAATTGTTGACAGTCTTAGAATCATTATCAGTGATGGCAGATGTAGTCACCTTCATTTCTCTTAGGAGATTCTTCTTCGAATGCATTATTTTCCAACTTTATTGTCATCCAGAGTTATCTTGCTTTCTTTAAAAAGTGCCATTCGTTCTCTCTCCTGCTCTCACATTTGGCCTGTTGGATGTCACCTGCCTTGCCTTCTTCAACTCTGGTCTCACAGCCACCTTTTCAGTGAAATCTATGGCACAATTCTTGACTTTCAACACCTCGCTGTGACTTAAATCCCATGAAACTGAGTATAGACTCACTGCAGCCTTCATTCTTTTGTTCTTACTCTATCATTTCTTCCATATGTGAATGTAAATTATTGTACTTGGTCTTCAAACCAAGGCAGCAAGTCAGCTTCAAATGTTTCTGTTCTCACCCAGCCTTCGGAAGTAGTGATAAGATGTTTAAAGATAAAGGTAAAGGTTCCCCTCGCACATATGTGCTAGTCGTTCCTGACTCTAAGGATGATGGGTGATCATCCTGATGGGTTGATGGGTGATGCTCATCTCCATTTCAAAGCCGAAGAGCCAGCGCTGTCTGAAAACGTCTCCGTGGTCATGTGGCCAGCATGACTAAAAGCCAAAGGCACGCGGAACACTGTTATCTTCCTACCAAAGGTGATCCCTCTTTTTCTACTTGCATTTTTGATGTGCTTTCGAACTGCTAGGTTGGCAGAAGCTGGGACAAGTAACGGGAGCTTACCCCATTATGTGGCACTAGGGATTCGAACCGCTGAACAGCCGACCTTTCGATCGACAAGCTCAGCGTCTTAGCTACTGAGCCACCATGTCCCTGATAAGATGTTTACTTATGCGTAAAACAACCCTCTTTTGATAACAGGACAATAACTGTCTTTTATTCACATGGATAAACAAAAAAAAAAAAGCAAATGTAATTAGTCCCCAAAAACCTGGGTTTAGCCAAGAAATCTAATTTGCTTGCTGCATACTAGATATGAACGATTGTCTGTGACAACTGGCCACTTCCAAAGCCCCTCCTATTTATTTCTCAGCCAGAGAGGAGCTGGCTATCATCTGCATCTGCGTCTCCCTGAGAGCTGGCTTATTGCTTTCCTTTGCTCTCCTCTCTTTTCCTCTCTGCACGTACGCACGCCCCATCTGCTCCTCCCTCTCACTCAGCTCAGGCCCTGAAGACAGCTGCCTCTCGACCTGGGGGAAGACAGAAGGCCCTGGCTCTATCTCTGTCTCTGATGCTGTTTCCTTATCAGAGCCTTCTTCCTCTTTGGACTCTGCAGCTAGCTCTGACGGGCCACAAAACATTCCTATACAATATTGCTAAAGATTGGTGATGATTTATTTTGGATTTATTATCCCCCCCCCCCTTGTAACCAAGGGACTAAGGAAGAGATACACAATTTGACATCTCACCCTCATTCTGGATGTGATATGATAAAGTACCAGTAATAGATTTAACTTATTTTGTCCTTGAAGTTAAGCAGATAACAAGACATACCACACAAACTGCAATGTTTACCATGATATGCAAGTTAGAGTAGAAATTATTTGTCAGATTATTCATGAACTGGCAGAAACATGGTAAAAAGGTCAGCCAATGTATAGGCATAGCAACGAAGTCAGCCAATGAGGGCTGCTTGGGAGCTGAGACATACTGGAGCCAGGGCGTGTCTTAGTCTGCAGCTTCTGAGTCTATACAAAGAAATGAAATTAGTCTGCTCTGCTGAAATGAAACTAAATGTTCACTCCTGCCTTGTGCTCTGCCCGTAACTTCTACCATGTTGAAGAATCAACTATTGATATTGAAAATACTTCATCTGTTATTATGTATATAAAGAAGTTAATGAATCCAGCTGAATCAGTTATCTTTGTGTGCTTCTGGATTTGAATTTTGCAAGAAACTCTGATATTGTTTCTCAACAAATCATGGTAATAGCAAGCCTAGTCGCATTCTCTAAAGTTCAACCGGCACAACAAACATAACTAAATGATAAATAGGCAAATAAAAATCAGCAACCAACGTAATACTCAACCCATTTTATTTTTCCACCACGAACTTCCGCCACCAATTTTTCCGCCACCAACTTCCAGAAAATAATAATATATATCCCGGTGATATTGGAAGTTCAGGGTGAAATAATGACTAAAACACCACCATTCTTGGCTATTGAACAACCTTGCTGTTATCCCCTTTTTAATGCTATTAACTCATGCTCTATTAAAGCTATTAAATGCATAGGGAAAAGTCCTATTCTCTGTATTAATTTAATTCAGAAGAATCTTTGTTTTTACCCTTGCTCTGTCCTGTCTCATCCCTACCTCTTTTGGAATGCAACCACAGGCATGCTGTTCAAAGACTACATGTGATCCTCAGCCTGAAAAACATTGCCGGCCCCTAGCATGGAAGGAAAAAGAAAGAGCATCAAATAATAGTGCCTCATTATTAAAAAAGTAACATTTTCAAAAGCCAACACACTGGGTTAATAGCTTGCCCTATAGGGACAATAATTAGTCAGGAGCAATTGTAGACCAATTAAAGTAATAATAAAATGTGAACTGAAAACTCCTCCTTTTTGTCTCAGCTTTGTGGTTTCTGAGTTTATTAAAAAATAAAAGGGGGATATTAAGACAACCCGTGGACACATTATCATTGATTTATTGGAGGTTGGGTTTTTTTAAAAAAAAAATGAATTAAAGATAATTTAGCTGTTCGGAGAACAAATCTTTTGTACGATGTTAACAAAACGTAGTCTCTGTATAATTCAAACGATTTTGGATATATTGAGCAAAACCTGGTAGGAAATTGGAGTCAAAAAATATCTTGCAATTAAACCCACAGTGGAAGACATAATTACCGCAGAACATTTGAATGCTGTATTCTTAATTTTTTTTCTAACTTCTTATGAAACTATCTTCCACTTTAAGTACATCTTTACATGATACACTTTTGGAAACCCAGTGAAGAGTTCCACATGTTTGAGGATTTTGTATCTGTTTTTCAGATTGAATCATGCATTTGAGATGGGCAGCCATATACATCTACTAGTTTCCCCGAAAATAAGACCCTGTCTTATATTTTTTTGAACCCTGAAATAAGCGCTTGGCTTTATTTTGGGGGAGGTCTTATTATTTTGGGGTTCATGGAGCAAGACAGGGGTCCTCTTGCCATCTTATCTGATTTCTAGCTCTGTCTCCCTAACCCTAACCAGAGGAAATGGTGGGGACGGCTGCGCATGGATTTAAATATTTTTGGGGAGGGCTTATTTTCAGGGAGGGCTTATTTTAGCACATGCACTCAAAAGCCCGATTGGGTTTATTATCCAGGGAGGTCTTATTTTCAAGGAGACAGGGTAATTAATTAATGTTCATTGGAACACACTCATCTGGCTATTTGCATTTGGGACCAATGAAAAACTTTGGGAAAACTTACGTTTTTAAAAATGACAACAATAATCAATTTTGCAGATCAATATTCTTGATTTACTTCCAGAAAGAAGGAAATATAATTTTCCCCCCCTAAGGAATTCAATTCAAGGCAATATATAGTGAAGATGTGCACAGAACTTCAAAGGCACAGAGCGCATGGACAAGCAAGTTGTGCACTGATGTTTGTGGCAATGCATTCAACAAGAAGAGCCTGGCAGTGCAGTAGACTAAAGCAGTGTGATTAACATTCAGCTGCCTGCAATTACTGCAAGTTCTAATCTCACCAGGCTCAAGGTTGACTCAGCCTTCCATCCTTTCTAAGGTAGGGGAAATGAGGACCCAGATTGCGGGGGCAATAAGCTGACTTTGTATAAATATACAAAAGTATGAAGGCTATTGCTTAACGCATTGTAAGCCACCCTGAGTCTCCGGAGAAGGGCGGCATATAAATCAAATTTAAAAAAAACAACTAGGCAAATTGGAAGTCCAATTTGATGTATGTTCCTTTACTAACAGAAATAGTTTTAATGGGAGGAGGGTGAATAGCGACTGCTCAGGGACTTATATTGCAATTGTTTTTAATTTGTTGATTGTATTTCGTTTTGTTTTAATCCTAATTACAGAAGAGGAATGGCATATTGCTCAAATTTGGTTGTGATTGGAGTAAGTTATAACCATCCCCAAATGCATAGGTGTAGTATATATGGTACTTGGCTAAGTAGTAGTAACTGCGAGAGATCTTGGAATCCTAGTGGACAATCATTTAAATATGAACCAGGATTGTGCTGCAGCTGCCAAAAAAGCCAACACAGTTCTAGGTTATATTAATAGAGTCATAGAACCAAGATCATGTAAAGTGTTAATATCAGATTATAATGCTTTGGTAAGACCACATTTAAATATTGCATCCAGTTTTGGTCACCACGACAAAAAAAAAGATGTGACTCTAGAAAGAGTGCAGAAAAAAGCAGCAAAGATGATTAGGAGATTAGAGGCTAAAACATGAAAAATGGTTGTAGGAATTGATTATGCCTAGTTTAATGAAAAGAAAGACTGGAGATGACATGTTAGCAATGTTCCAATATTTGAGGGGCTGCCACAAAGAAGAGGGGGTCAAGCTATTCTCCAAAGCATCTGAAGGAAGGAGAAGAAGCAATGGATAGAAGCCAATCAAGGAGAGAAGCAACCTAAAACGAAAGAGGAATTTCCTGACAGTGAGAACAATTAATCAGTGGAACGACTTTCCTCTAGAAGTTGTGGGTGCTCCAACACTGGAACTTTTAAAGAAGAGATTGGGTAACCATTTGCCTGAAATTTATTTATTTATTTATTGGTTCGATTTATATGCCGCCCTTCTCCGGAGACTCAAGGCGGCTTACAATGTGTTAAGCAATAGCCTTCATACTTTTGTATATACCTGCTTAGTAGGGCTCCCCCCCCCCCCCCGCGATGTTCCTTTTTATACAAAGTCAGCTTATTGCCCACACAATCCAGGTCCTCATTTTACCTACCTCGGAAGGATGGAAGGCTGAGTCAACCTTGAGGCTAGTGAGATTTGAACTCGCAGTAATTGCAGGCAGCTGGCAGCTAAGTGCTACTTAACAGCACTTTAGTCTGCTGCACCACCAAGGCTCATGGTATAGGGTTTCCTGCCTGAGCAAGGGGTTGGAAGAAGACCTCCAAGGGATCTTCCAATTCTGTTATTATCTTATTCTGTTATAATCACTGGAATTGCAGCACACTCAGAGTAACTTTGGAGGTGCTTTACCCCTTAGTAATCCCTCATGAAAAAAATTCCATAAAGGAAAATATACACTCCCTGGTAACAAGCCAGCACAATGCAAAACACAGATACTTAATAGTAACAGATGTTTTGGCAAGGATTTTAAAAATTCAGGATCATATCCAAAGTGGAGCGAGAAAGCTAAACACTGATTATGTTATAAGGTGGGCTTGTATGCTACCTATTAATTCTGAGTGACAGGCCAAAATTCCTATTTTCTTTAACAGAATTGCTTACTGAGTAAGATAATTCACATACCAGCAATGTGGCATGGTGCCAGAAAATTATCCATGTTCTGCTGTTAAGTCTTGAGCAGAAATGCTTTTGTGAGTTTCTTGTTTAATTATTATTACTGTTTGAGCTGGGTTAAAAGTAGGACACAATGACCTAGGAAGGGATCTTGATAAAAGAACAAGGTGGGGTTTCTGTACATCAAATGCTTGGTTGCTGAAATTAGAAGTGTGTGTGTGAATGTGTCACAGTAGTCTTAACACAGAATCTCATTAAAGCAGCTGTCAGTGTTCTTCTATTTTACCATCACTTCCTCAGTTCCATAAGATGCAACTGTCATTTTGAGTGAACGTCGTGCCAAAGAGGCATTTACAAATAAATGAAAAATGTCACAACTGATTTTCCTGGTTTTGGAATACAGGGTGTCAGCTTTGTCGTCAACTGTCTGTGTTGCTTCCCCTTTTTCAGATTTCCCAGGTGAACATCAGGAAATACTTTTTGATGGTGGTGGGCTTTTTTTCCCTTGAGTTTTGTCTCTGATCTTTGGTTACTTTGGGGCTAGTTATTTGGGCCACGGGCTCTGCAAAAGAGATCCCCCTGGTTGGTCTCTCCATCTTTGGGACCGGGCGAGGAAAAGCAATTACGATTTTAGCATGACAATTCTTGCAGCAGAATTGTTAGCAAAGAGATGGCGATAATTCATAATGGTTTTCTCCATCCCGCTCTCATTTTCGAGCACTTACAAGGATATTGCACACACCATCTGCTTGTTTATAGAAGTCATTCATTTTCTTGCCTGTATAACATTCCAGTTCTTTAAATCTAATTGTTGGCAATTCTTTTAGAGTGCATTTTCCTATTGAAAGAAAATATTCCTGCACGTTTATGTCATTAGAAAATGTATGCGGAAGGACGGAGTTGTAGGAAATTGTCTGTGGTACAAAACAATAAACATTTTTTTAAAAAAATTGTATATTACATATTTATACTGTAGATTTCATTCTGTGGAACTCCTTTTTGCTCAGGAGTTTTTATTCATTATTTATTAAAGCAATTTATACAGCCTCCTAACTCGTGCAAAGGTGACTCTGGGTGGCTTACAGCATTTAAAAATCAACCCTCCATCCCTCATGGCAGCAGCTATACAACCGAATCAGACACTTGGTCAGCTTCCTCTCCATTTGTTGTCCTCAGGCCTGCTGACAAAACTTTGTTTTTAGCGCCTTTCAGAAAAGCAACAGTGAGGACCAACTGCTCTTCAGTGGGAACAATGTCCCATAAAGAAAGGGCCACCACCGAGAAGCCCTTTTTCATGGTCCCACTAAACCTCCATCTCTAATTGATGGGATGTGTAACATGGCCTGCCTTGACATCTTGATGGTTGGGTGGATGTAATAGGGGAGAGATGTTCCTTCAAATATTCTGACCCCAAGCCACATAGGGATGACCTAAAGATGGACTGTAGAGCACTCCCTCTTCTCATTATTCCACCAGAGAAGTCCCGTAAGGTAGGTGAAATTGAAGGAGAGTGACTGGCCCAAAGTTAGTTTCATACCTAAGACCTCCAGTAACATTTTAACACCTTATATCATGCTGCCTCTTTGGTATATGGATTATGATGATTAGATAGGGTTGTGCAACTCTTCAGATAAAAAGGCAAAAAAAAAGTATTTCCCAGCATGTGTGAGTTATTATTATTCATTAAAGAGGAATGTCAGCGGTGGATGGATAGAATAGGAATAGGAACAGGAACAGGAACAGGAACAGGAACAGGAACAGGAACAGGAA
>WNWU01000019.1:5569822-5592315 GCA_012654045.1 Ptyas mucosa | reverse complement strand
GAATAGAATAGAATAGAATAGAATAGAATAGAATAGAATAGAATAGAATAGAATAGAATAGAATTTTATTGGCCAAGTGTGATTGGACACACAAGGAATTTGCCTTGGTGCATATGCTCTCAGTGTACATAAGAGAAAAGATGCATTCATCAAGAATCATAAGGTACAACACTTAATGATAGTCATAGGGTACAAATAAGCAAAATCCCAACTTTTGCTCAATGGGAGAAAGATCTCTGCTGCCATCAGTTGGCCATTCAGATTTTTGCAGATTTGATCGCTCTGCTCTAAGGATTTTTTGTGTTTGCGCTTTTGTACCTCTGAATAGCACCTTTTTGCATTTAATTTTGAATTAAATGCCCTGCCCTAAAGATTACCCTGTACATGGTGACATAGAACAATAACAACTCAATATAACAGTTAAAAGCATTTATATAGTCATCGAAACAGAGCAAAACAAAATGACCACAGTAATTAAATGAAAAAAAAAAGATATATGCCAGCTTTGTTCAAATATTTGCAAGGAGAGAGAAAGAGCGAGAGACACACACAGAGAGAGAAACAGACAGACTGATTGACTCTACATCACATTGGGTGGAAGAGAATTTTCTGCTTGGAAAAGAGGGATCCATAGATATCGAGATCTTTTCTCCCTAGGAAAGCTAAATAATTTTTTCATGGATCCTGCTGGAAGCAAATTTGACTGCCAGTGGATCTATACAAAATTAATGCTAGCCGAAATAAAGCACAGCTAGTGTTCTTCCTTTTCCAGAGAACAATACATGATGGGTATCGATGAAGGAAGCAATTACTGTTTCCAAACGTACAAAGTAGGAAAGGCATATCCATCATTTTTAAAAATTAAAATTGTATTACATGTCTGTAGCTTGATCTCAGCAGATGGGAACCCAATAGCACTTGTCTGGTCTTGTTCGTTCTTGAAAGCTAAATAACGTCAAGCTTGGTCAGTGCTCGGTAGAGACTTCTAGTACTTGGAAGCAAAAGACCCAAACAAACAGAAGAAAGCAGTGGCAAACTCTATCTGCATTGTTGAATGGACTTGTTCATGCAGTCATTTATTTATTTATTTTTATTAGTCATATTTCTATGCTGCCCACTCTCCGAGGACTCTGGGCGGCTTACAACAAAGACAGTATACTAAATAGCATATTGCCTCCAACAATCTGGGTCTTCATTTTACCCACCTCGGAAGGATGGAAGGCTGAGTCAACCTTGAGCCGGTGAGATTTGATCCACTGATCTGCTGAGCTAGCAGTCAGCTGAAGTAGCTGCAGTGCTGCACCCTAACCACTGCGCCACCTCGGCTCTAAGTTAGTTCCTTATAGAGAGAATTTTCTTAGTCTTTTGTACAGATTTTTTTTTCTGGCTTAGGTGAAAACTGTCCACAAGGGAATTGGGTGAGTGGGGGTGGGGATAAAAAAAAAAGGGGGGGGGGGGGTTTTCCGATGACATTCAGAAACTACATCTCTCATTTTTAGAGATTTTTTGGACCCCCCCCCCCCCCCATGAATAGATTCTTCAGCCAGAAAAAGTTTGAAAACCCTTCTTCTTGGCAATATTTTGAGAAATAGTATGCCTGCTCTGGCCCAGAGAATGACTGGCCCAAGATCACCTACTTGGTGTTTCATGCCTAAAGCAGGACTGCAACTCAGATTACTCTACTCCTAATTTGGTTCCTAAAGTGGCTATCCTGTTGCCAGTCCATTAAAGAGGCTGCCAACATAAAATGAGGAGACAAATTATTCTCCCTCTATGTTTCCCCTGTCAGTCCTCCTGGGTCAACGAGACAGAAATGATTAGGTGAGCCAAATCTACTTTATTGAAAGGTTAACATCCATAGAATCTTGCAAGCCTGATGGTGCAAAATTCTCATGACCACTTTTAACTGTCTGATCAATTAGACTGAATCCTTCCTAAGTTTCTTTTTCTGACCATTAAGCTCCTTCCTCTTTGATCAGGTTGTTTTTATGCCGCAAATAAAATTTCCCTCTCTTTTAAATTTTTTTTTTTTAATTTATATGCTGCCCTTCTCCAGAAACTCAGGGCGGCTTACAATGCGTTAAGCAATAGCCTTCATACTTTTGTATATTTTATAGAAAGTCAGCTTATTGCCCCCACAAACCGGGTCCTCCTTTTACCTACCTTAGAAAGGATGGAAGGCTGAGTCAACCTTGAGCCTGGCGAGAATTGAACTCGCAGTAATTGCAGGCAGCTGGAAGCTAAATACTACTTTTAACAGTAGCATTAGTCTGCTGCGCCACTCAGGCTCCTTTGAAAGTTTGAAAGTTTATTAGATTTCTATACCGCCCTTCTCCCAGAGGACTCAGGGCGGTGTACAGCCATATTAAAACACATAGATTTATAAAATTTAAAACCAATTAAAATCGAATGTATAAAATTTGGCCCTCAAATTAAAAACACACATACACCTGTTTAAAATTCATATTAGGCCAGTCCGGCTTGCTGGAACAGAAGGGTCTTAAGGGCATGGCGAAAAGTACGCAGGTTAGGGCAGGTCATCAGCTTTCCCCAAGGTCATCAACAGATCCATTTCCCCTCCAGAACAGAAAGAAAGGAGTACCACCAGCCTTGGAGATGGCAAATTTACTTACATTTTCAATCCAGAAAAAGCTTTCAGGTTGCTACTGAGCAGTGGTGAAATGTAAAATTCGTTACTACCGGTTCTGTGGCCGTGGCTTGGAAGGGTAATGTGACTGAATGGGCATGGCCAACTTTTGTTTTTTTTACTTTTAAAACCATTTTTTCTACAACCTCTTCGGCCGAAGAGGTTGTAGAAAAAATGCTTTTAAAAGCCTTTGACGATCCCAACTGAGCCGCACGATCATCAGAGGCTTTTTTTTTAACTTTTAAAAGCATTTTTTCGGTCAAAGAGGTTGTAGAAAAAATGCTCTTTTTTAAAAAAAAAAGCCACTGATGATTGCACGGCTCAGCTGGGCATTGGGGGGGGGGGCAGGGATTTTTGCTACCAGTTCTCCGACCCAGCGGCCGCCCTCGCTACCGAATTGGGCGATCCGGTCCGAACCGGGAGCATTTCACCCTTGCTACTGAGCCTTGGTGGTGCAGTGGTTAGAGTGCAGTACTGCAGGCTACTTTTGCTGACTGCTGGCTGCCTGCAATTTGGCAGTTGGAATCCCATCAGGCTCAAGGTTGACTCAGCCTTTCATCCTCCTGAGGTGGGTAAAATGAGGACCCAAATTGTTGGGGGCAATATGCTGACTCTGTAAACCTCTTGGAGAGGGCTGTAAACACTGTGAAGTGGTATATAACTCTAAGTGCTATTGCTGTTGCTAATCCAGGAGTACTTGAGCTTTAGCCCTTGCTGTCCTGTCCTTCTTCCTCAGAAAGGACAAGAGAATATCGTGTTTTCATTTCTCTTTTATTATATGAAATAAGATGCCAAAAAGAAGATAATTCTTTTTTTTAACCAAATTTCAGGTAATGAAGGAAGATCTAGATCTAGGTGTAATTATCTAATGACCTCAAACTCTGAGGGAAGAAATTGTTTTGCATACTCATGGACCCAACGTCCCAAAGGTGCTTTTTCAGGAGGCAATTGGACTTCGTTTTTTCTTTGAAGACATTTCACTTCTCATCCAAGAAGCTTCTTCAGCTCTGACAGGATAGTGGGGAATGGAAAGATTTAGTTATACAATTTGGAATGAGCACCCTTTGAATGGTATAGAGTAGGAATGGATTTCCAGAGGGAAAAAAATTGCAGACTACAGGAACCAGGAACACTACTCTGGTGACCCTGAGGACACAGATAAACCTCCAAGTGCTTCAACGACCCTCTAAAAGGATGCAAATGATCAGCTGTCTGCAAGGAATATAAATCCTTCCATTCCCCACCATCCGGGCAGAGTTGAAGAAGCTTCTTGGATGAGAAGCAAAATGTCTTCAAAGACCAGTTGCCTCCTGAAAAAGCACCTTTGGGACAACCATGTCCTGGATGATTGAGAATTTCTTCAGACTCGTGGACCCAACCATAGAAACATTTTAAAATTCAAAATGTAACAGTTTCATCTAAGTTTGGAAAGTAATTGGCATCTAACAGAAATTTTCCATTTAACCATCAGCAGTTTTCAATAATTTCTGAACAGCAGCCTTTAGTCAATGGTGTAGCAAAGTTGTTCTTTATTATCTGTAAAATTTATTCTTCTTCTTCTTTTTTGTTAATAGCTTGGAGGGGAAAAAAAACCTACAAAAAGATCTGAATCTAAACGTTCTATTGCTATTTTTATTTATTGCTGAGTTTAAGCTTAAAGTGATTGTTTGATTCCCTGTATTTTTAATATTATTGTAAAAAGCTCCAAGTGGTATGAGCTGGGCAGCGTAGAAACATAGTGAAATGATTAAATAAATAGGTAAGCAAATAATGTATGCAATCCTATGCATATGCTATTTCTTTCTTGGCAAGAAGTTATGCCTCACCATAAGTTACGAAATGAAGTATGCATCTAATAGAATGAGCTGCTGCTCACAAAATTTTTATACCTCAACAAAATTGGTTAGACTTAAAAGCACTCCCAGACTTCGTATATGTTTTGTTCTCCCCCCCGCCACCGCTTCCAACAGTCAAATGTTTAATTCTATTAAAAGAAATGGAAGGGAAGAAAACACCTAAATTCAATTAAACGGTACAAGAGAATATATTTTTTTCCTGGTATCAGTTGCTATGCTTGTGGTAATAATCCTGGATTTAAATTTTAAATGGAAGATATAGATATTGCATACTTAACTCATGCTTGTAGGGAAGCACACCAGTCTCTTATTGGGGAAGCTAATTTCTATTAATGGTGGTATCAATACAGGGGTGTGTTCTACATTTTTTTACTACCGGTTCTGTGGGTGTGGCTTATTTTGTGGGCGTGGCTTGATGGTCATGTGACAATTCTGTAGGATTTAGCAGAGGTACTGGTCTACCAGGCTTTTAACTTGCTTGCAGAGCTGTACCGGTCTACTCATTTGTTTTTGGAGGCACCGGTCTACCCATTTGTTTTTGGAGGCACTGGTCTACCACCCCGCTGCCTTTTAACACTGATCAGCTGTAGGGCGGTCCTTTGAAGCCCTGCGGCAAGAGTTTAAACAGTTTTTTTCCTTCTAGCCGATCAGCTGGGACTCGGGAGGCAGCAATAGATTGGGGGTGGGGCCAAATAAAAGGTAAGAATAACACAGGGGGGGATGGAGGGGAGCGGGAGGGCTCAGCTCCCAAACAAAGAGAACCGGTTCAGTGACGTCATATCATCACCGCTACCAGCTCGGCCAAACCAGGAGAAACCCACCACTGTATCAGTATATAAGTATGGCGTTTGGTTAGGTCTACAAAATATTCCATTTAAAACAGCTGTTTTTATAGCAAGCAGCAGAAAGCCTTAAACCAAGATCAGAACCCAGACTAAGAGATCAAATATAACCCCTTAAATCTGTTGCCTAAAGGGGTTTAGGTTATGGCAGAATACCTTTAAATAAACAGATGGAATCCAGTGAATTAACTTGACAAATCTGATTGGAAGTACCAATGAATCTTTTTTTTAAAAAAAAAAAAACTAGGCTGATTCCTCAGGTTTTAGAGCAAAGTCCTTCCTACAAATTACAGTTCTTATCACACTATTTGAAAGAAGGTAGGATCACAAATAAGTTTTTTTTGGGGGGAGGGGCTTCCATTCAGTTGCTAGGCAACATTTTTGCGGGTCTGCTAATCTGGTCAACAGCTTGATTAACCCTTATTACCATAGTTTTATAAATCTGGAAGGAGAAATAAACTTTACCTGCTTATATGATCTCCCATCGCTGTCAGTACAAGTTTAATGGGAGACATGGCCCACTATTTACAAACTGAATCTACATGCGACCAAAACTCTTGTTGTCATGACCTTTTAATTGGGCAAAATGGTGTATCATAGGACAACAGTTTTTAACCAAATGGGGTAACTTACAGAATGTGTCCAAAATCTAGGATCTAGGACTGCAAAGGGACTGGAATTTAGGAAAGTTGGGGCTGCTTTAGTGTTATTGGCTTTTGACGGAGTCATGTGATCTGCATTTTAAATATTCTATGACAATTTCCCAGTCATTCTCACAATCCCTTGCTCCTTCCCCCACCCTGCAGCACTCACTTATCTGCCTGCTGGAAAGGGGAGGAGAAGGTGGAAGGAAGGAAGGAAGGAAGGAAGGAAGGAAGGGAGGGAGGGAGGGAGGGAGGGAGGAAGGGAGGAAGGAAGGAAGGACATACCCAGTGGCCTAGAGGTGGAACTCTTGCCTCACAGTCAGGAGGTTGTGAGTTTGATCCTAGGTAGAAGAAGATGTAGGGTCTCCTGCTTCGGCAGGGGGTTTTGGACTGGATTTATTTATTTATTGGTTCGATTTATATGCCGCCCTTCTCCAGAGACTCAGGGCAGCTTACAATGCGTTAAGCAATAGCCTTCATACTTTTATATATACCTGCTTAGTAGGGCTTTGCCCCCCCACCCAAAGCGGTGTTCTTTTTATACAAAGTCAGCTTATTGCCCCCACAATCCGGGTCCTGATTTTACCTACTTCAGAAGGATGGAAGGCTGAGTCAACCTTGAGCCTGGTGAGATTTGAACTCGCAGTAATTGCAGGCAGCTGGCAGCTAAGTGCTACTTAACAACACTTTAGTCCGCTGCACCACCAAGGCTCTTCAGATGACCTGCAAGGTCCCTTCCAACTCTGTTAATCTGTTAAAAAAAAAGAGGAAGGAAGGAAGGGTGATGGATTTGTGAGGTATTTGAAGGAACACAAAGATAGAATTAAGTAAGATATTTTTATTCCAAAAATTAACATTAACAAAGCTACTACTCTAGACATTTTAGTTACAGGTACTAGTTTTATATGAAGGGTATCCATGTGTAAAACCATTAGAGACTAAACAAGTGGGAGTTTAGTAGAATTAGCAAAGAAACACAAGATGATATGATGTATCTGTTCTTAGAAGGGAATTCCAGAGAGATAACAGTGGCTTTTAATGAGATTGCCATTAAAAAAAAACCTAGGAGAGGAAGATGTTTGATAGTTGCTCTACTTTGGGATGCTTGTCTTATCTTGTCAATTAACACTCATTTAAAAAAGCTTCTTCAAGGGTAATTTTTAATTGCTTATAAAATACACGCTAAATGCTTTTATAGCAACCATTCGTTTTTCACAGCCCATTATTGCTTTCAAATAAAGTGCTAATAAAAAGGACCACTGAAATACTTCTTGATAGCTTTAAACAAACATCCACTATTCCTATCAGTCTCAACCAGCAGGCATAAGATTACAGGAATTGTAGTGAACAATGGATTTCATTTCGCTAGTTTTCCTGCTCTGCAGGAATAATTTATCTACCACAATGCGACTCTGCCTTTAAAAATAGGGTCACCGAATCTATTTTCAATCAGGCAGATTTGCTACCTAAGTAGTGCTCTGGTCAATGTTCATGAGAATTATCTCAGAAGGGGAAATTGCTGTATCACTCATGAGGCTGACCAACCAATTATTATTACATATTCATTAATGTCGAGAAAGTTAAATATAAACCAGTAAAATGTATGTTGCTTAATTGCAGAAGGAGGTCAGCAACTAGGAGAAAGAGTTAAATAATAAACATAAAATGTAGAGTTTTGTGGTTGCTACTGTTGGAAGAAAACTTCGGTCTGGTTCCAAGCCGGGAGAAAGACACTAGAAATAAAATGGAGGCTGATCGGAAAGAAGGACTCTTGAAATGATTTTTTCCTTTTGCATTAATTTTCTCGCAAATATAGATACAAAATGCTAAATAATTGATAGATTGAAAAAGTATTTTGTAGTATTTCTGATGTTCAAATGGAGGTGAATAGTCCCTCTGGGATTTCATTATATTATTTTCCTTTCTTCTGTTGGAAGAAATATCCATCTGGTTCAGTTCCAAGCAGGGAGAAAGACACTGGAAACATGGAGGCTGATTGGAAAGATGGTTTATTGATGAACAGGACCACATAGGTTTGAAGTCCTGGGCAGCTGAACATATGGAGTGGAGAGTGAGGGTTATTTATATCCTCTCTTGGACCTTGCCCTTGAGCTTCCTGTTCCTGTGCAAGAAATGTATTCTATTGGCTGTAGTCAGACTCCCATGGGGTCGTGTGGGGTCATGTTTGTCTGAATCAAGTTTGGTTGAAGCCTGGAGAGTGATGCAATGTCCCCAGGTGATTTTGTAACGCAGGGAGCTCTGATGCTAGATAATCCTATTATGTCCTGGACAGGGGCGGATTTCAAAACCTGTCAGTACTCGTGGGCACGTGTGCGCTTGTGTCTGCGATGCTTCTGCACATGCTCAGAAGCTTCTGCGCATGCGCAGAAGCATCTGGGTGGGTGGGTGGAGCCTCCCGCCACCGCCACTACCAGTTTGCCCTATCCGGGACGAACTGGTAGCAACCCACCATTGGTCCTGGAGGGTCATGTCTTAATCACATCACCTCGAAGCTGAAGGTCTTTTGTTTTGTAGATAGGCTGGCCAATGGGCACCAAAGACTGCTGGGGTCAGGGAGCTGAAGCTCTGAGGTTCTTTCTTTAGAAACATGTTTCTCCTTGAGGGAAAATAAAATATTATGTCTTTTAAAATATTTCTCAAAATATTTAATTCTTCTAGGAGGGGTGACTTCCCTCACTTTATATGTTAGTATTTTGAAATAGGCAAGATCAGGAAATAGGAATCACTTGGTGTCTTGGAATGGGGTTAGAATTTTATAGCAGAATTTGGAAAGAATGTCAAAATTGTTCTTTATTTCAGCTTCTACCTGACACTATCAATGCAGAGTTGTTTTGAGTTTCCCATGCTTTCTACTTTACCAGGACTCAAATATCTTTCCTGTTCATTATCTTTATGCTTCTCTGAATTAAACCAACATTCTATTAGATCAGATGACCTGCATACTGAAAGATTTTAAAGGGTGTTTTATTTTTAACAACTGCTCTCAACAGAAATCCCAGTAAAGTAAATTCCAGTAAAATTGTCACAGGTGATGTGTGGGTTTAAAGTTCTCATCATAGTTATGAGATGTCTAGGGGGGTTATCTACCGTAAATATCCTGGTTTTTCTTCTTCTTCTTCTGGATCACCCTCTCCATTAATCTTCAAGTACTGGGCTTCATAGAATATATATCTGGAATATGAATATAATAAAGAAACTGAAGGGACTTTTCAAAGGGGGACTTTTATAATTTGGAAAGGGACAGTTAGGAGGTTGAAACATGAATGAGAAAAACGAATGAAAGAAAACAAGTATATTCATTACTATATGATGGCTCAATTGTTAAAGACCCTTAGCTTGTCAGCTGGAGCAGGAGTCTCCAACCTTGGCAACTTTAAGACTTGTGGACTTCAACAAGTCTGACTTCTGGGAGTTGAAGTCCACAAGTCTTAAAGTTGCCAAGGTTGGAGTCCCTGAGCTGGAGAGCTGACAGCCTGGGTTCGAGACCTGAGCTCTGTACAACAGGTGAGCTCCTGTTACTTGCTCCAGATCCTGCCTACCTAGCAGTTCGAAAACATGCCTATTGAGTAGATTAATAGGTACCACTTCAGTGGGAAGATGTTCCGTGCATCTTTGGCATATAGCCATGCTGGCCACATGACCATCGAAATTGTGTTTGGACAACCCTGGTTCCCTCAGCCAAGAAACAGAGACGAGCATCACTCTGTAGAGTCAAACACAAGTGTATGAGGAGACCTTCACCTTTACTACAATATAGTAAATTTAAATTTACTACAGGAGAAAATGTAAAATAAAATTTTCATCCCCGAGAAAACAGAAAGCAGCTTCTCTCAAAGGGAAAAGACGTTTGAAAAATTAGAAGATAGAGTCACTTGTACATTATTTATTGATAATGTACTCTCTTAGTAGTGAGATTATCACTTTAGATGCTTTAGGGTGGAGTCTTCATGTTTCTTCTACTGTTGAAACCATTTCTCTATACTTACATTCTTCTGATCCAGTGATGGGATTCAAATAATTTAACAACCAGTTGCATGTCCTAATGACTGGCTGGGTGGGCGTGGCCATGGCCAGGGGGTGTGACAGGCAGCACTCAGCCTCCTGCACCCCCTGGGAGGAGACGCATCCCCCACACCCCGTTTTGGGCCTAGGAGGCCTCCCTGAAGCCTCCTGGGAGTGAAAACAGGCTGGGAGGAAGCTGCACCCCCATGTGCCCTGTTTTGGGCCTAGTAGGACTCCCTGCACTTACCTGGGAGCCAAAATGGGGCATGTGGGAACTCCTAGAAGGGGTGGGGTGGGGCCAGCCAGCAATTTAACTATTGGTTCACCAGAACTGGCCTGAACCAGCTGAATCCCACCACTGTTCTGATCCAAAGGAAAGATCTCATATTTCTTTTTCTTTTCTGATACTCTTATGTTCTTTCCAAAGTTTGCAAAACATCAAAACAAAATTTAAATAAGGTTCAAAAGTTGCAGAAAAATCAAATTAAGATAAGGAGCAAGTCTAACTCATGAAGACATAATCTTACTTTATTGTATATCTTAATACACACACACACACACTATTTACTATTTTATTTTACACTGTGTAAAAATATTAGGGAGTTGGTCTAGTATTACAGTACATATGAGTTCATTCACAGACTAATTTTAGAGTATTCAAATTAATTCATTTAAGCCTTATAAATATGGATTTATTAAGCAAATCAGAAAGGAGCTACAGCCTTAAATGCTACAATGGGGTATCTTAAAAGGGCTCATAAGGCAACAGAACATTTTTAAGTAGTGACTATTTTCCAGTGGAGATCAAAAGTAATTAAAAAGAACTATAAGTAATCCTTTAGCATTCCACGTTAATTCCAAAAAGAAGTGAATTAATCTTCTCTCATTGTATGGTAATTCACAACTCAGCCTGTTAATTCTAACAGACTGTATTTTAATCCTGTAGAATAATATAAGGTCCCCATACATATAGCTATCACAGCTTCTTTCTTTGTCTAATAAATAAAATAAGACCGTGTGATGATTCTTTTAGGCAAAAATAATTATCTTCAGAATTAACTGAAATTAATTTTGAGCCTGACGTCATTGTACCCTGACTAGTGGGTTTGTTTACAATATGGGTTTTTTTCTTAATTATATAGTATTTTAATCATTGTATATATTTTATCAGCCATTCATTTAATCCGTATTATGGGATATAAATTCTAATTTAGCAAATAAAGTAAACGAATAAATATATGTGCTGGTTATCTTGACAGCCAGGACCAGGTCAGCTGGATCTGGATGCAGAGGTAAAATGTACTGCAAAGATGTCGACCTTGAAGTGAACCTGGCTGAGGCCATCTTGGAGGCTTCAGGGTTGCCATAAAGCAGAAGAAGGGACAGGGAAAGGGAAAATAGCTGGATGGGGTTTTGTAGCCAAAAACAAGAAAGTGGGAACCAAGGACATTCCAACAGGTGGCTGGCCAGAGGAGGAGTGAAGTAACCAAGTAACCAGCCAGCACTTTGATTGGACAGCATAACCAGTGACTTTGGGGGAAAGGGGAAGAAACTTTTACTTTTTAATTAGGTGAAAACCGAAGGAACTTTCAGAATCAGCTTTCACCAGTTGTGCCAATTTGATGTATCCAATAAATTGTTCTTTGAGGAACTTGCCTGTCTCAGAGTTCTGCTTTCTAAGGGTGCATTACTTGGAACGCTGACGGATGAATTATATTATCTTATATATACTTGGATCATATGAATGGCACTGCAATCTTTGCTGTTGTCTTATTTTGTCTATTGGGAAAGTTTTGAAAGAAAAGAAAAAGAAGGTGGGAAAGTGAAAGAATTAACAGTTGATCCTCATTGCTTGTAGTCTAATGAGACATCAAAGGGTGATGAGATATAGGGACAGAAATTAGATCTGGATCTCTTCTAAGATTTCTGTGAGATTTTTTATCAGATTGATAAATATGATCTTCCCATTTTCAATAAAAAATAGCCATTGGATAACTCTTTCTGCTGTATTGCGATAAATCACATTGGTGAAATGAAGAAATTTGTGTTCACTGGGCTAGAGTAAGCTAGAGATTATATTTAATTTGTGGCGACAAAACTGCATTCTAGACTTAAAATGTTTCAAAGTATGTGACTCTTATACCAGGCTCTGAATATGGATTTTTTTTTAGTTTAGATTTTTTTAAAAAAGTGTAAGTGTCTCTCACAATGGATTGGAAACTAATCAACGGAAACTCACAATGGTTGTAAACTAATCAAAGAAAGAAGCAACCTGGAACTAAGGAGAAACTTCCTGACAGTGAGGACAATTAACCAGTGGGACAGCTTGCCTTCAATTCAAATATTTTGACCACCTAATGAGAAGGAAGGACTCACTGGAGAAGAGCCTAATGCTGGGAAAGACTGAGGGTAAATGAAGACGACAGAGAATGAGGTGGCTGGATGGAGTCACTGAAGCAGTAGGCGTGAGCTTAAATGGACTCCAGAGGATGGTAGAGGACAGGAAGGCCTGGAGGAACATTGTCGCAATGGAACTAACAACAAGAACAGCTTGACTTCAGAGATCATGGGCGTTTCATCACTGACAGTTTTTAAGAAGAGACTGGATAACCACTTGTCTGAAATGATACAGGGTTTCCTGCTAGTGCAGGGACTATACCAGTGATGGTTAACCTTTTTGCCGTCACGTGCCAAAAGTGGGTGTCATGTGGGGGGTCACGGGTGCCTGTGCCCGCATCCATAATTCAATGCGCCCACCCTCCCGTATATGCGCATGTGACCCCCCCACACTTCCCCCTGCTTTTGGCACGCGATGGCACGGTGGGCCTAGTAGGCCCATTTTCCCCCCTCCCCAGGCTCCAGAGGCTTTCTAGGAGCCTGGGGAGGGCAAAAACAGCCTTCCCCATTCCCCTGGAGGCCTTCCGGAGGCCGGAAACAGCCAGTTTCCCGACTTCCGGTGGGACTGGAAGGCCTGAAAATCAGTTGGCCAGTGCGCGCATGTGCGCTGGAGCTGAGCTAGGGCAACACTCATGTGTCCACGAATATGGCTTCGCGTGCCACCTGTGGAACCCGTGCCATAGGTTCGCCATCATGGGACTATACTATAAGACCTCCAAAGTCTCTTCCAGCTCTATTCTATTCTAATCTTATGAGCCTTTCTAGAATCCACAAGTCTTGTTTAACTATACTACCACACATCCTACCAAGAGCACAATCTATAGATATTATGTCATAGAATCACTGAATCATGGGCTGGAAGGGACTTTGGAAGTGTTCTAGTCCAACCACCCACCCAAGTTACTATATTTTTTTGAGAATGTTTTTATATCGGTTACCATGTGTCTCAAGTGGTTTGCATTGATTTTTGTTTAAAAGGAATAACAAGCAGTGTTTCTCAATCTTGGGAACTTTATGATGGGTGGACTTCAACTCCCAGAATTCCCCAGGCAGAATTCTGGCTGAAGGAATTCTGGATGTTGACCAGGAGTGGGTTCTACTTACCTTTATTACTGGTTTGCAACGGGATCACGCGTGTGCACGAGCTAAGTGAGTGCACGCACCTTGCTTCTGCAAATTGCCGATGACAACATCCAAGGTGGTGGGCGGGGCCTCCTGCCGGTTTTATTACCGGTTCTTGCGAACTGGTCTGAACTGGGGCAACCCACCACTGATGTTGACATCCACCCATCATAAAGTTGCCAAGATTTAGAAACAGTTGCTTAAAGTAACTACTTTAACGAGTAGCTGAAGATATCAAAGAGTTAAGAATTGCAAACCTGAAGCCTAATTCTATTGGCTTGATTTAAAAACAAAGCAAATCCAGTAAATGTCTTTATTCGGGTTATTTGCTTAAGAAACCAGTACTACTTTATAACCTGCTTTAAAATGGATAACATGAAACAGGAATTAACATGAAAAAATAGTGAAAGTAAGTTGAATTTTCGGTCCACCTGGCAAAGCCTTATTAAAAGGCCTTTAGGTTGTGTCTGCAGATGTGATCCTTTGAGAGAATGAAGCTTTCCCTGTAAATGTTATGTAACTCCAGGAGTGCTTTGAATATGCTTATTAAAAGATCATTTTGGCTGCCTTAATATTAATGGTTTATGAGAATTAACAGCTACAAATTTATAGAAGACTAGTGCATTAATGTATTAGATTTATGCAGGGGTGAAATCCAGCAGGTTCTGGCAGGTTCTGGAGAACCGGTAGCGGAAATTTTGAGCAGTTCGAAGAACCTATAGTGGAAATTTTGAATAGTTCAGAGAATTGGCAAATACCACCTCTGGCTGACCCCAGAATGGGGTGGGAATGGAGATTTTGCAATATCCTTCCCCCAGGAGTGGGGTGGGAATGGGGATTTTGCAATATCCTTCCCCCAGGAGTGGGGTGGGAATGGGGATTTTGCATTATCCTTCCTCTGCCACGTCCACCAAGCCACACCACACCCACCAAGCACGCCCACAGAACTGGTAGTAAAAAAATTTGGATTTCACCACTGGATTTATGTTATTGCAGACTTAGAAGACATAAATTTATTGCAGTTTATGATATCTGCTTTGCAGACTCAGTTTGGAGAATATTGAAATTGTATTTCTTCTTTATCTTTCCTGGCAAAAGAGGTCATGGTTTTGGCAATCTGAATCTTAATATGTGCTATTGTGGATTTTAAACTAAGTCTAAAGATAAATTAATGAGAATTTTCTTATTTCATGATGTTCAGATATTGGGAAAAGAACCAAAATCTGTCTCCTTTTATTTGTATATTTTAATATACATTTTTAATAATGATTGTTTTTATTATTATGAGTGTTTTAAAGGGATTGATTTTATATTGTAGTTTTATTTGGTTGTTGTACACCATCCAGAGTCACTTCTGGTGAAATGGGCAGCTATATAAACTTGTTTAATAAATAAAATAAATAGATATTTTTTTATTGGCCTAGGCCAGAACAAATTAACCTACTTTGAAATCGCATCATTAATCACCCACATGTTTTTCTTCCCTTGGAATGAGAGTCATTTTTAAAGTAGATTTAGCGTAAATCTAGTTAAAACTGTGAAAACTGAATTCTTAATAAGTCATTTTAAAATGTCATATTGTCAGTTGTAAATGACTACAAAACCATAACCTTTTGGCCTCTGTGAATGGCCTACACTTACACTAAAACTCAGAATCATGGGGATAGTTTCAAAGCAATTAGTGAATCATAAAGGGAAAAACTACTTTGAAAAATAACCAATGCCATAAATATTATTGTAAATTTGTAATGGGTGAAAAATCTCTTCGCCGTGTCATTTAGGACAGCGTATTTAGCAGAATCAATTCAAGAAATTTCACTGGAAATGCACATCTAAGTAAACACTTATTATAAGTACTGTAAATGCTTTAAAAGAGATAAAGGAAGCATTTTGTTAAAAGCCTCAGATTAGATATTATTTGACATGATGGTCCATAAAAACTAGATTATCTATTAGTTTTGAGAGTTAATGTTATGTTTGCCTGAAAATGAGAACAAATAAGGAACAGAAAATAGCTGTGGAGTCCTTGGTGCTCTCTGAACTTGGTTGTTTGCTTGCAGACATTTCATTACCTGATGAGGTATTATCATCAGTGCTAATGAGTGTACGGTTTGCTTTGCTTCTTGTTTGTATACAATAGGTTGCCCTGCCACTGTTATTTTCTCCTTGATAGTTCCTTGTTTTGGATACTATAATAACATCTTAGTTTTGTCTTCCTTCTGGGAAAATAGGCAAAATACTAAACAAATTCTCAAGCTAGAACAAAACCTTTTGTTTCGTTTTTTGTTTGTATTTCTAATAACATTCATAACCTGGGTCAACATGGCACAGGCTACCAGTGTACCCTTTTGCTTTGAAGATTCAAATTTGACTTTTTTTTTAATGCAAAGGAAGCAAAAATGAAGGCAGATGAAACAGAGAGCATCCACACTCTCTTTTAAATATACAATATATCTGCCAACCCCTCCTGCTTCCTGGCACATTTAAATGGCAGTGTGGAAAAAGGGACTTTTCCACAGCAAATGTCATAACTCTATGGCAGGGATGTCAAACTCAACTTCATTGAGGGCTGCATCAGGGCTGTGGTTGACCTTGGGGCAGTGGTGGGTTCCTCCCGATTCCGCCCGGTTCCACTGAGCAGGTAGCGGTGATGATATGACGTCACCGAACCGGTTCTGCCCCGCCACCCCTCCCCATCCCCCGCCACCCACCCCCACCCAGCGTTATTCTTACCTTTTATTTGGGGGCCCCACTCCCAATCTATTGCTGCCTCCTGAGTCCCAGCTGATGGGCTATAAGGAAAAACTGTTTAAATTCTTGCCGCGGGGCTTCAAAGGGCCGCCCTACAGCTGATCAGTGGTAAAAGGCAGTTGGGTGGTAGACTGGTGCCTCCAAAAACAAATGAGTAGACCGGTGCCGGCAAAAATAAATGGGTAGACCAGTGCCTGCAAAAATACACAAGTAGACCGGTGCCTGCAAAAATAAATGGGTAGACCAGTGCCTGCAAAAATGCATGAGTAGATCAGTGCCTGCAAAAATAAATGGGTAGACCAGTGCCTGCAAAAATAAACGGGTAGACCAGTACAGCTCTGCAAGCAGTTAAAAGCATGGTAGACCAGTAATCCTAAAGAATTGTCACATGACCATCAAGCCACGCCCACAAAATAAGCCACGCCCACAGAACTGGTAGTAAAAAATTGTAGAACCCACCCCTGCCTTGGGGGGGGTCATGTTGGCATGGATGACTGGATGGTGTGGCTGACTGGGTGGGCATGGCAGCTTGACGCCACTCCCCAAACTGTTGGCATGTTTCCTCTTTGCATTGGGTAAACCGGGCTGAAGCGACATTTTCCAGGGTGGACCGGATCCGACTACATCACGGGCCAGATGCGGCCCACGGGCCTTGTGTTTCACACTCCTGCTCTTCTGTTTCTAAATTCCAATGATGCTTCTTACCTTGATTTTTTATTCTCCCTTCCTTCGTAAGTGTGTTTCTACAGATAGCCCTCAACTTACAACAGTTCATTTAGTGACCGTTTAAAGTTATAATGGCACTGAAAACAGTGACTTGATCGTTTTTCACACTTAGGACCTTTGTAGCATCCCCATGATCGTGTGATCACAATTCAGATGCTTGGCAACTGGTTCATACTTATGACTGTTGCTGTGTCCCAAGGTCATGTGATCACTTTTTGCAACCTTTTGACAAGCAAAATCAATGGGGAAGCCAGATTGTCTTAACAACCATGGTACTAACTTATCAACTGTGGTGATTCATTTAACAACTGTGGCAAGAAAGCTCGTAAAATGGGGCAAAACTCACTTTGTTTGTTTGTTTGTTTGTTTGTTTATGTATTTATTTATGTATTTATTTATTTATGTATTTATTTATTTATGTATTTATTTATTTATTTATTTATTTATTTATTGGTTCGATTTATATGCCGCCTTTCTCTAGAGACTCAGGGCGGCTTACAATGTGTTAAGCCATAGCCTTCATACTTTTGTATATACCTGCTTAGTAGGGCTTTCGGCCCCCCCAAGTGGTGTTCTTTTTTATACAAAGTCAGCTTATTGCCCCCACAATCCGGGTCCTCATTTTACCTACCTCGGAAGGATGGAAGCCTGGTGAGATTTAAACTAATAATTTACTAATAATAATAAAACTAGTAATTGCAGGCAGCTGGCAGCTAAGTGCTATTTTAACAGCGCTTTAGTCTGCTGCTCCACCAAGGCTCCTTAACAAATGTCTAGCTTAATAACATAAATTTTGGGCTTAATTGTGGTTGTAAGTCAAGAACTTACCTTACCTGTACTTCAGGGGTGTGTTCCAAATCCCATCACTATCGGTTTGCTCGTGGGTGCGCACACACTCACATGCCTGCACAGTAGCGTCTGGGCGGGTGGGCGGAGCCTCCCGCCACCGCTGCTACCAGTTCGCCCGATCCGGTGTGAACCGGTAGCAACCCGCCACTGCTGTACTTGTGCATGTGCAAATCTGAAAATGAGGCTACATAAGCAAAAAGTTAACCATGTTTTATTTCTCTGAAGGAAGTGGGTATATTTTCCGTCTTTCACACTAAAATAATATTATTTAAACTATAATGAAATAGATGAGTGAAAAATACTTTTGTTTTTTTGTCCTGCTGTTGCTCCCAGAAGAAGGAGATACTGCTGTCACAAAAATAGCAATCAAAGCTGTGGAAAAATACATTTTAAAACAATAAAAATAAACCCAGGGTTTTTCAACTTTGGCAGCTTGAAGAGGTCTGGACTTCAACTCCCAGAGTTTCCCAGTGAAAATGTAGGCTGGGAAATTCTGGGAGCAGAAATCTACACATCTTCAAGTTGTCAAGGTAGAGAACAATGCTCTAGTATTAGGCTCTAGTATTAGATTCTAGTATATTAATGCTCTAGTATTAGAAGAAAGAGAGAGAGAGAGAACATGCACTAGTGATTATCTTTGTTACATTATGAAAGGCATCTGTCTCAGGAGACGTGTCAGTTCCTACCTATTAATTAAAATTATGCTTTCATATAAGAATAGGACAGTTCCAATTTTTTTCTCCAGCTTCTGGATGATGTTATAACCAAAGCTGGAGGTAATTAAGGGGTGCAGTAAAGGTCGCTAACTCATCTTAACCCATTACTTCCCCCCACCCCCAACTACTGATTTCAATCTTAAAATATGCTTAGCTTTTAGAAAATTGGCTTGAATCAGAGGTCTTGCAAAAACCTATCAGATAAAGTGGTTTTGGCTGGATTTTCCTTATCAAAATTTCCTTAATCCTTTGGTTTAGTCATAAACTTAATTGAAATCTGTTATATTTTCATGTTTTATATATTGCCTTTTTTTGGCGGTTTTAGATTATTTTTTTCCTTGTTTTATTGGGAAAGAATGTTGTGCATCACTAATAAATGAAAACACATTAAATATTGTAGGCTTAGGTGCCTTTAATATAATCAGATTTCCACTGGGAAATACAAACACACACACACACACACACTCTTACTTAAAATAAAATGTGCCTCCCAGTATGAGTATTTTAATTGCTTTAGGTATATCAAGAAAATAAGGTTCATTTGTTTTGAAGCAAGTATCTTGTGCCTGCTTTTATTTTCATAGAGTTAATTGGTCTGGTACCAACTTAGTCATAAGTAGAAAAAGAAAAACAATAGAAACATTGACCCAGTGAATCCCTGTTTATTTACTTTTGTTATTATTCGTTGTGAAGTTGTGTCTGACCCATCATGACCCCATGGACAACTTTCCTCCAGGCCTTCCTGTCCTCTACCATTCCCCGGAGACCATTTAAGCTCACACCGACTGCTTCAGTGACTCCATCCAGCCACCTCATTCTCTGTCGTCCCCTTCTTCTTTTGCCCTCAATCTTTCCCAGCATTAGACTCTTCTCCAGTGAGTCCTTCCTTCTCATTAGGTGGCCAAAGTATTTGAGTTTCATCTTCAGGATCTGGCCTTCTAAAGAGCAGTCAGGGTTGATCTCCTCTAGGACTGACCGGTTTGATCACCTTGCAGTCCAAGGGACTCGCAGGAGTCTTCTCCAGCACTGTAGTTCAAAGGCCTCAATTCTTTGATGCTATTTATTTACTACATACCTCTATTAATTTTGCTTTTGGATTTGATCACGGTAGAAGTTACATAACTACTATTTAACTTAACTTAAAGAGAGTAGATGTCTGAGTAGAACAAATATTGAACTCTTATGGTTGTAGATAGAACAACCATAGAAAAAAATCAGTTTCAGGTTTAGCCAACTAAACAGAATGGATTCTCTTCTATCTGAATCTATCTGCATTTTAATGGGAAAAAAAGTTTCTTGATTTCCAGTTGGTAATTTGTGGGGTTTTTTTTATTTTGCACATCCCCTTCTTAGACAGCTATAATCAATTATTTGCCATCAAAAAAAGATGCCTGATCTTAAATTAGATGCTTCTGAAATGAAGCGATACACATGGCAACCTCATGTATCCACCCACATGCCATAAAAACACAACGTTCAAATTGCAACAAATTTCTCATTGTTCCATTGTCTCTGGTTCAAGAATTCAAGTATTTACAGTATAATTGTAGACTGTAGAGCCTTGGCTCTTGAATATCTGTAACTTTTTCCGCATTTCATGTTGATGATTAAAAACTCCTAATCTCATTTTCTACAAGAAGTTATTTGTTTTATTAGCTGTTGCAATCGTCACTCAATTTCGAGCGGCTCATCATCTTATATATAAGCAGGATTAAAACAGAAAAAAACTGAACAATAAACATTTCATTTAAAAAAAAACTCCCTGTGTTTCAAAAACATACTGCTCATAAAACTGAATAGCAATAGCAATAGCAATAGCAATAGCAATAGCAATAGCAATAGCAATAGCAATAGCAATAGCAATAGTACTTCGACTTAAATACCGCTTCACAGTGCTTTACAGTCCTCTCTAAGCGGTTTATAGAGTCAGCATATTTGCCCTGAACAATCTGGGTCCTCATTTTACCCACCTCGGAAGGATGGAAGGCTGAGTCAATCTTGAGCCTGGTGAGATTCAAACTGCCAAGTTGCAGGCAGCCAGTGATCAGCAGTAGTCTGCAGTACTGCACTACTTGGTTAGACACTGCGCCACTGCGGCTGTGTATACTTCTACACAGAAGGAATCCTTTGCAAATCTCAATGGCCTGTTGAAATAACCAAGCTTTGATTGCCTTCTTGAATCTCCAGAGAAATTCCAGAGAAGGGGGTCCAGTGATCAAGATCTCCCAAGTGGAGAAACGTTCATAATTTTAATCTAAGACTTAAGGGTTCTCCTGTCCTCCTTGATAATGGAGGTACTTCTCTATTGCTTTTTACGATCTGTAGAGTATTCAGAGTCATACTGGAGAATAAATAAAAGAATTCTCTTAAATGGCAGCATTTCAAAAAGGCGGAAGTGACCTCTCTGAGACAAAAAATGTGACTGGCTGTCAAAGCCAAGGAGATAGCGTATCACCTAAAGTAAACAATAATCATTTGTGCCTCTCAAAACCTGAGAAGTACTACTTCAATCCGTCTTTAGATGTACTATCACTAACAAGGTCTCCAGAGACAGGTGGCAGAACTACTTAGCTACCAGCCCAACTACTGAATGGCTATGTTCCCAAGGGGTTATTTGTCTTAAATTAGATGGGGGAGAGTTGAAGAAATACAAGACAATCTAGAGAAGGCAACTACAACGTAATTTCAGTGGTCACTGTATCACATGAAGAGAAAAAAAAGCCAGAACATTAATCCAAAGTATAAATAGTACTATAAAACAATTTCAGTCAGATGTGTTGGCTTCAGTCTTTCAGTAGATAGGCTTCTTACCAATGGACAGGAGGAATGGGAAATGGCGAAGTGCAAACTTCCCCCAATTACATACAAGCTTTCATGTCAAAATAACGGAATTGGGAGAGACCTTGGAAGTCTTCTAGTCCAACCCTCTGCACAAACAGGAAATCCTATATTCGTGATGGCAAACCTATGGCATGTGTGCCACAAGTGACACACGTAGACATATCAGTGGGCACTCCAGCCCACTGGGGCCCATGCGTGCACCAGCCAGCTGATTTTCGGGCCTTCTGGGCCCACCAGAAGTACGGAAACAGGCTGTTTCCTGCCTCCGGAGGGCCTGGGGGGAGGGGGGAATCCCGTTTTTCTTTCTTACCTGGCTCCAGATCCTCTCTATGCATCTGTGGAGAGTGAAAACAGCCTTTCCCACTCCCTCGGAGGCCCTCCGGAGGCCTGAAAGGGCCCATTTCCCAACTCCAGGTGGGACAGGAAGTGACATTTTTTGCTGTCCCCAGCCTCCAGAGACTCTTAGAGAAGCTCTGGAGGCTGAGGACAGCAAAAAATGTCCTGTTCCACCTGGAGTTGGGAAATGGGCCCTTTCAGGCCTCCTGAGGGCCTCTGAGGAAGTGGGAAAAGCTGTTTTCGCCCTTCCCAGATGCATAGAGAGGATCTGGAGCCAGGTAAAAAAGAGAAATGGGCCTACCGGGCATCACATGCCATAAGCGGGGGGTGGTGGTGGTGGTTGTGCATGCATGTGAAGGGCAGGGTGCAGAGAATTATGGGTGTGGGCATGCGTGTGCGTGAACCTCCCCCACCCCCTCTCTCCTGGCATGCGATGGCAAAAAGGTTAGCCATCACTGCCCTATACCATTCCAGACAAGTGGCTGTCCAGTCTCTTCTAAAAAAAACCTCCAGGGATGGAGCACCCACAACTTCTGAAAGCATGCTGTTCTACTGATTAAGAGTTCTTACTGTTAGGAAGTTTCTCCTCAGTTTAGGTTGCTTCTCTCCTTGACTGGTTTCCATCCATTGTTTCTTGTCTTGTCTTCTGGTGCTTTGAGAACAGGTTGACCCCCTCTTCTTTATGGCCTGCACCTACCTTCCTTCCTTCCTTCCTTCCTTCCTTCCTTCCTTCCTTCCTTCCT
>WNWU01000019.1:5504812-5553377 GCA_012654045.1 Ptyas mucosa | reverse complement strand
TTATTATTATTATTATTATTATTATTATTATTATTATTATTATTATTTTAATTTGTATACCACCCTTCTCCCAGAAGGGACTCAGGGAGGTGAACAGCCAGCGTTAAAAATACAATACAGAAGTTAAGATAATTAAAAATAAATTAAATCAATCGGCTTCCCAATTTAGTAGATAAATGTGAGTAGATAAATAGGTACCACTTTGGTAGGAAGGTAACAGCATTCTGTACACCTCGGCATATAATCATGCAGGCCATATGGCCGCTGAAGCATCTTTGGACAACACTGATTCTCTCAGACAGGAAACAGATGAGCACCGCTCATGAGTGGACAGGGAAACATTTACCTTTTTAAAAATAGATCTTTATTGAATACATCCAATGAAAGCAACCCCTCCAGATGTGATGGATGTGATGGAACGTGGTGCAGAGTCATGGGAGGGAGGGGGTGTTTCTCAAGGAGCTAAGAGGCAAATCAGGCTGGAATCCTTGGCATGCAGGAAGAGGTCCAGAGTGGACCCTCCTTAACCTTTCACAGGGTATATCTAATGGTTATTCAGAATATTCAGACTTCAACATTGGGTGCTATCTAACAAAATGAAATTCAATGGTGAAAAAGTAAGATTCTACATTTAGGCAAGAAAAACAAAATGCACAGGTACAGTATATGTGGTACCTCGCTCAACAATAGTAACTGTGAGAGGGATCTTGGAGTCCTAGTGGACAACCATTTAAATATGAGCCAGCAGTGTGCAGCAGCTGCCAAAAAAGCCAACAGTCCTAGGCTGCATAAACAGAGGGATGGAATCAAGATCATGTGAAGTGTTAATACCACTTTATAATGCCTTGATAAGGCCACAGTTGGAATACTGCCTCCAGTTTTGGTCACCATGATGTAAAAAAGATGTTGAGACTCTAGAAAGAGTGCAGAGAAGAGCAACAAAGATGATTAGGGAACTGAAGGCTAAAACGGTTGCTGGAATTGGGTATGTCCAGTTTCATAAAAATAAGGACCAGGGTTGACATGATAGCAGTGTTCCAATATCTCAGTGGCTGCCACAAAGAAGAGGGAGTCAAGCTATTCTCCAAAGCAACTGAGTGCAGGACAAGAAGCAATGGGTGGAAACTAATCAAGGAGAGAAACAACCTAGAACTAAGAAGAAATTTCCAGACTGTTAGAACAATTAATCAGTGGAACAACTTGTCTCTAGAAGCTTTGATGCTCCAACACTGGAAATTTTAAAGAAGAATTTGGACAACCATTTGTCTGAAGTGGTGTAGGGTTTCCTGCCTGAGCAGGGAGTTGGACTTTAAGACCTCCAAAGTCCCTTCCAACTCTGTTATTCTATGTGCTTTAAAGTGGCAAGATTCCTATCTATGGGCAAACAACAGAAAAGAAATTCCTCATGTTGTTTTTGGTTCCTTGTGTCTGACACCACCACAGTAAAGTAAAGCAGTAAAGTGGACCAATGACTCAATCAACTGTGATTTAACTAGAGGACTATCCTTGTGTTCAAATTCAAACCTCTTTCTGCTCCACCCCCTAGGCCTCATCTTATGATTTCTGGGTCCATCAAATTCCCAGAATTCTAGTTTCTACTTGTGTAACAATCATTGATCAATATAATAGATATATTGTATTCATGGCATTTTCTGCAAATTGGAAATAGCAGGCTTGAAAGGAGAAAGTCTGCCAAATTCTACAAAGAGAGAACCAAAGTTCCAGTTGGCCCGATGAGTTGGATTGAGAATTGGTATTCATAACTACAAAAGAAACAAAAAATTGTAGGAGCTGCTTAATTTGAAGCATTTGTTGACAGATGTATCACTGCTCATAAGGAACAGCCAAACCGTTGCTATTTTTCCCCTCATCCTTTGAAATATGTATTACTATTATTACAGAGATACTAATGGATTTCAAGAACTCGAGTTAAAGACAGAATAATAGAAATCTATAATTATGCTGGATGGATAAACTCAGCAGTTTTGTAAAGCTGATGAAAAAATTGCTAGTTTTATGGGCAGGCTGAAGGACAATTTAATATTCCAAAAACCAACTTGCAAAAACATTATATCAGCAAACTCATACCACACACATATTGTCTAATGGCTATTTGATAATTAGAAACTATTTTGTGTTCTCGGAATGTGGTGAAGAAAATAATAAACCCATAAAGCAATGGAATGTAGATTGCGTGGATGAGGGGGCTTAGGTACTTGTGGTGGCATGAGAGAATGACCTTGGGAGACTGGCCACAAAGACACTGACTAGGGCAGTGGTCGGCAACCTTAAAGAGCCACAAAGGTCCTAACCGGAAGGCCCCTGTTCAATTCTGGAGCCAATCAGAAGTCTGGTTCCCCCACCATAAAGTTTCCTCCTGTGCGGCCTCCTTTTTCCTCTATCTGCCCTAACCAAAACCCCTATCCATTGTGGTGCTGACTGGTGACAGGGAGCTACAACGGAGGGATGAAAGAGCCACATGTGGCTCCAGAGCCGTGGGCTGCTGACCCCTGGACTAGGGAATAGTCAGGTAACAGATAACATAGCCTGCAACTAGACAAAGGGCAGAGATTCAGAAGAAAGTGTCCCTATTTCTCAGTGTGTAAAGGAGATAAGGACAGAACTGTAGTCTCAGGCTTGCAAGATTCTGTTAATGTAGCCTTACAATAAAGTAGAATTAGCTCATTGTATTTCCTGTCTGGTAAGGTTGACAATCTCAAAACATGCAGAAGATCCAAAGTATAATTCTAATAATTTTGAAGATGGGAAAGAATCCAATTTGAAATCCTGGATAGTGTTGCTAAGTATTGCCAGCCATATTGGAGTAGCTATATGAGCGGCGTGGTAGCCTAGTAGTGAAAATGCTCGCCGCTCACTCGTAAGATTGAGAGTCTAATCCTAGGTAGCGGCAGATGTTTCTCTCCTAGGTGAAAAGAAAAAAAAAACTGCTGCCAACTTTGCATGGTGTCAGGAAGGGCATCCGGCCAATAAACACTCAGCTATATCCAGTCGTCCTGACTCCACCCTAAATTAAGAGCCTACTGGGTCATAAAAAAGGGGAATGGGATTGGAGTAGCTAGATGATAGAGTCTTAACTCAACATCTATGAGCTTGTTATATTCTAAAGAAATATAAAGAATATATATTATAAAGGAAACCCAGATTTCAAGTGACACTATTGCATCATAGCTCTTGATCTCATCATATCTGTTTTCAGCTTTAATACAGAGCACATCTGTCCATCCACATGTCTTTCTATGCTCACCCATAGTTATAATTTTATCCTCAAAATGATTCAGCAGAACTTAATATTTGGCAGCATTTGATTAGCAATTGCAAGGATTGATCTGGTTTTTGGGGGGAATGGGGTGGAGGGAGTATATTTCAACACCCCTGCCCTCCCCCCCCAAAAAAAGGCTGTATCAACTCATCAACAAAGCAATATTGGAGTTAAAAGTAAATAAGTAGAATGACATTATGGAGTTGTATAAAATTGTAGACTGACAAAATAAAAGCAAATGAAATTATGTATCATGGAGATAACATATGTAAAGCATCTCCATGATACATAATTTATATCTTGTAAAGTTTTCTTCCAGTGAATCAAGTGAAACTAAATGGTGGGAAATTTTGCAAAGATTAACTAACTTTTCTTCAGCCCCCAGAATGAGGGAGCCTCAAAACATGAGCCTTTTGTTGCATATTTTGGAGTTTGGATAAAAGTTGAAGGACTAATTTAACCCTTCTACCTCCAATAAAAGAGGTCCTGTCTCCATCAGTTTTGGAGTGCAGATCCTGAAATGCTAACACAAAACCTAGTGCTGTTGTTGAGCAAATAGGATTTGCATTATAAATTCCTGGATTAAAAGAAGATCTTCATAGAGTACATAAAATGAAATAAGCTAAACACAAACACATTTGGCTTAAGCATTCATGATTGTTTCCGTCTCGTGTATCAGATTCATTTTACTCCTTCTCTTTTTGTATTGTGCTATGTTTAATTTAACACTGCATATTCTTTCCTCGATATATAGACCTGCTAATAATGCAAAATTGAATTTTTAATTCCCGGCGATACTTAATCTAACATTGCATTTACCTCCTTTCCTAACTAATCTTCTGCCCTCCTGAGCTGACTTGATTAAAAAGGTTGCATTTATTAAAGAAAGAGAGAAATGGCCACAATATATCAACTTGAATATAGCAATGCATAATAGTCATGTAACTCTTATTATGTTTAATATGCAGAAGAGCTATTCTCTTGCTTGCTTGCTGACAGGGGATACCAATTGACATAGTCTTCTTTTGTGCTCTGGTATAATTACACTCAGTTTATATTAACAAGGTGGTGCATAACTACTTTAAGTTACTAATCCAAAGAGGTAGGCATATTATTATTATTTATTATTAAATTTATATACCGCCCTTCTCCTACTGGACTCAGGGCAGTGCACAGCCAAGTAAAAAACATACCAATATAAAATTTAAAAGAAATTTAAAAGAATTATACATTTTGGCCGAAAATTTTTAAGATCCCTAATATAATCCCTGAGTCGGGGTTTTCTGGAACGCTGACGTTGGAAGCCATATTAGGCTGGAAGCTTCAATGCTGCCACCCTGTTGAGGACAGGGATTGTAGAACAGAGGCCCCCAACCTTTTGGGCACCAGGGACTGTTTCTGTGGAGAAAGTTTTTTTCCACAGACTGGAGAGATTGTGTTTTCGCATGCTACCTGCATCCTGTGGATGGGGCTTCACCTCTTTGCACAGCCAGTTTCTGTTCTGCCCCAGCTATGGACCCCAAAGAATACAGCACACACAAAGTTTCTTCAAAACTTATTTTACTAAAATAACTCAGTCTTTATCAAAACAAAGGCTGTTAATAAACTTTCTTAACAGCCTACAAGAAACCAAAGATAAAGTAATCACAATCTTACTAAAGTTGGCAGAAATCTCAGAAGCAATTTGCAGAGAATTCAGATGCGAAGTAGAGTGAACTAAAGTTGTTCCCTACAAATTGCTTCAGTCGGCGTTCCTCCTTAAATAGGCTAAGGGAGTGGCCAACTAGCCCCAAGCCTTACTCTTGAGGAGACCTCCTCCCGAGGAGCCACTCCTGCCTTTTGGCCACTCTGCACGCCCGTGCATCGAGAAGAGGCTCCTCCTCTTCATCCTCTTCACTTAAAGGAGCTTCTGGAGGTTCTGAAGGCCCTGGCTGAATCCCCGCCTCTGGCACCACATTTTCTCCAGCCTCCTCATTGTCCGACTCGAGTGCCAGCTACTCAGGCTGCTGGGGCAACACCACACCAGCCTCCCCGCTGTCAGAGTCACCTACAATCTACACAGGCCGCTGACGGGCCACAACAGTTTCTGACATGCTGCAGACTGGGGTCAGTCCAGGGACCGGGGGTTGGGGGCCCCTGTTGTAGAATATTCTATGAAGTACAGAAAAAGTAGTATCTTGGATCATATACTGTCATCACGGCTCCATTTGAGCCGTGGTGTCGCGGTGGTCAGAGTGCAGTACTGCAGGCTACTTCTGCAGACTGCCTGCTGCATGCAATTTGGCAGTTCGAATCTCACCAGGCTCAAGGTTGACTCAGCCTTCCATCCTTCCGAGGTGGGTAAAATGAGGACCCAGATTGTTGGGGGCAATAGGCTGACTCTGTAAACCGCTTAGAGAGGGCTGTAAAGCACTGTGAAGCTGTATATAAGTCTAAGTGCTATTGCTATTTATTCACTGCCTTATCAATGTGGCCTTTCTTGAATTATCTTGAATATCTGAAACCTTTTGACTGCCTTTTACAATAGGTTTGGTAATTTTCAAGGAGATGCTTCTGCACATGTGGATTGCATGCACAAAAGCTTCATTTAGCTATTAGATCCATCCGAAAAAGCATTAGAAATAACACAAACTACCCAGCTTCACCTTGTTTGTATATTCATCCTGTCCAGTGATTTTTATAGTGGTAATGCTGCTTTTCTAAGCCCTTCGATCTTACCTCCTCCTCATTAGCAGTGCGCATTCCATTCTGCCCTCAGGCTTCTTGTACAGAAAGAAAGTTTATGAATGTTCTCTAGCATCTAACAGCTCGCATAGTGTCTGTGGTACGGAGAGGCATAATACGTGCCAATTTCTTAAGGCAAAATATAAAATGCATTGTGTAGTGGTCTTTCTTAATTCATTTTACTTCATGGTCAGCATTGGAGACCACCATGAGTTGTCAAAGAGAAACATGGTTCTTATTTTCATCTCAGGCTGGCATGTTCCATTGAAATACATTATTTTTTTATCTGAAAGAAAGACTAATCTTCACTGCAAATACATTAATTTTGACCAGGTCACTGCATTTTATACAGGTAGTCCTCAGCTTATGAACACAATTAGGACTGGAATTTCTGTTGCTAAGCAAGGCGGTTGGTAGGTGAGTTGCATGGGATTTTACAACCTTTTCGCCAGAGTTACCGTATTTTTCGGAGTATAAGACACACTCCCCCCCCAAAAGAGGGTGGAAATTTGGGTGCATCTTATATACCGAACGTAGCCCCACCCACGAGGCCAAAAAGGTGAGGCACAGAGATGGCTATGGTCTATGGCTGTGATGGCGAACCTATGGCACGGGTGCCACAGGTGGCACGCAGAGCCATATTGGTGGGCATGCGAGTGTTGCCCTAGCTCAGCTCCAGTGCGCATGCACGCACTGGCCAACTGATTTTCAGGCCTTCCGGTCCCACCGGAAGTTGGGAAACTGGCTGTTTCTGGCCCTCAGAAGGCCTCTGGGAGGATGGGGAAGGCTGTTTTTGCCCTCCCCAGACTCCTAGAAAACCTCTGGAACCTGGGGAGAGGGAAAAACGGGCCTATTGGGGCCACCATGCCATCATGTACCAAAAGCAGGGGGAAGTGTGGGGGGTCACATGCGCATGCATGGGAGGGCAGGGCGCATTGAATTATGGATGTGGGCACCCACACCTGCGACCCCCCCCCCGTTCCTCCCGCTTTTGGCACGCGACCACAAAAAGGTTAGCCATCACTGGTCTATGGCAATCCCTGCAGCATGGAACAGCTGATTGGGATATTCCGCACCCACCAATCAGCTGCTCCTGCTGAATCAGGCTGCAATAATGTGCTGAAGCTGACCTGGCTGTTCGCTATTTGCTGCAAGGACGTGACAGAGTTTGCAGTAGCAATCACATCCAGAAGGCACACACAAGTAATTGATTCAGCAGGATTCAATAATTTCTCTTTATATATAATATAACACATGAAGTAAATATACAATACCAAAGGTAGGTTTTCCAACGTGGTAGTAAATACAAGGAAAATACAAGCAGAGGAGAGGAGTTTCAGTTTTAGTTTTAGTTTCAGAGCAGCATGCAGCTTTAGTACAGAACAGTTGAGCTAAGCCATGCGCAGGCTCCTTACTGTCTCCTTGTTGCTCACACAACAAATACTGTTTCAGTTTTCAAGCAGCCCTCAACTCTCTCACACACTGACAGGATGTTAGCCAGATGAATACCAATGGATGCTGGTAGGCAGAGGCAGAATTTTTTTTTCTTATTTTCCTCCCCAAAGTATAGGTGCATCCTATACTCCAGAGTGTCTTATACTCTGAAAAATATGGTAAGTGAATCATTGCAGTTATTCAGGGAATTATATGGGTTGTTAAGTGAATCCGTATTCCCCTATTGACCCCCATTGTAAGTTGAGGACTACCTGTATTATCAAAGAGAAAAAAGTGGAAATAAAATAGGATGAAAGAAATTTCAGCATTTTAGCTCTCCATTTCACAATGCCCTGTAAAAAGATGATGTTATCCATTCAGTTACGTCCAACTCTTGGGGTTTCTATAAGTCAAGTCTCTCCATATCTTCAGATTCTGCACTTTTTCTTTGACGTTTTCTGTACTCTGTCTGGTGTCAGCTTTAAAGGTGTCCAGCCACTGTGTTTTTTGGTGGTCTGGTTTCCTTTTACTGTTTACTCTTCCAAACAGAATTCCTTTCTCCAGTGAATTCCTCCACATGACATGGCCAAAGTAAGTGAGATGGAGTTTTGTGATTTTTGTCTTCCAGTGACATGTCTGGATTTCTAGAATATAACATCCAATATCTGGAAGAATTGACATAGCCATCACATCCCCCTTATTTTAATGGAGTCTAATTAAAACAAAGCTCAAATATGCTGTGATTTCATTCAATCCCATCTGTCTCTCCAAATAGATGCCACTGAAAAAACTTCCATAAGCTATCAGAAAAACAATGGGGCTATAAGGGACAAACTTATAGCTAGAGGAACAATTTATTTTTGAAATGTACGGGTTTGGTTGGGTTACATTTTTCATCTGAGTTTATTTAATTAAATATAAAATTGGGTACAGTTAGACTAGAGGGGGTGAAAAGCATTTTGTCTTCTTCACAATTTAATTAGAAAACCTGTTGCTCATTTCAAATGATTTTAGTAGAATTGTTGCAATTAATTCTGGGACAAAGAAAACCGACAAACAGATAAACTGTGAAGGAAAAAGCAAAGGAGAAAATTAAAGTAGAAATAATGAGATCAGTATTAAAGATATGTTTATTTTCTTGTGGCTTTTTTCTACCCATTTTGGAACTGCCTATTGTTTTTTCTTGTTGACTTAGTGAAAAGGTACTTCTTAAAGCGGTGTGAAAAATATGTGGTTCTCTGGATATTATTGTATTGCAACTATCAACAAGTCCTCACTGATAGATAGGCTGACTGGCCTAATTTAAATTGTAATTTCCAACATATGGAAAATCACAGGTTTCTTGCTCCTCCCTTTAAGCCCTGATTACCTATACCAGTGATAGCTAACCTTTTTGCCATCGCGTGCTTGGGGGCGGGGGGTGGGGGGCGGGGGAGGTTTGCGCATGCGCGTGCCCACACCCATAATTCTATGCGCCCCTCCCCGCACATGCACATGTGACCCCCCCCTCCCCCGGCACGTGATGGCCTGGTAGGCCCATTTTTCTTTCTCACCTGGCTCCAGATCCTCTCTATGTGTCTGGGGAGGGCGAAAACAGCCTTCCCCACACCCTCAGAAGCCCTCTGGAGGCCTGAAATGGCCCGTTTCCCAACTTTTGGTTGGACAGGAAGTGACATTTTTTGCTGTCCCCAGCCTCCAGAGACTCTTAGAGAGGCCATTTCAAGCCTCCGGAGGACCTCTGAGAGAGCGGGAAAGGCTGTTTTCGCCCTCCCCAGACGCATAGAGAGGGTCTGGAGCCAGGTGAGAAAGAAAAACGGGCCTTCCCCCCCCATCTCCCAGGCCCTCCAGAGGCAGGAAACAGCCTGTTTCCCTACTTTTGGTGGGCCCAGATGGCCCAAGAATCAGTTGGCCGGTGTGCACGTGCATGCCAGAGCTGAGTTGATGTGCCCACTAATATGGCTACGCATGCCACTTGTAGCACGTGTGCCATAGGTTCACCATCACGGACCTATACCTATTAAGCTTTCTGATGCTTAATGAACATTCTTTCATTGGATATGTTCAAGTGACAATTAGACAGTCATCTGCTGGGAAGATAAAACTATGACCAGAATACTGCAATCAATTTCTAAGCATTCCAATGAGCAGGGCCAGTTGCTACCTTGTGCGTACACGTCCCAGAAACTGACTGATACTAAGCAAGCCTGAGTGATCTGGTAGAAAGAGGCTTTTACTGTCCGGTGGGCATTATTGACGTGGCAGCATTTTCTGGAGGGCGCCAGGGAATCATTTGAGGTCTGGACAGACCACAAGAACCTGGGGGCCCTGCAAACCCCACATTGCTTGTTCCCGAAGCAGGTTTGGTGGGCACAGTATTTCCCCCGGTTCAGGTTCACCTGGGATGACAATTCATGTCGGATGACAAATAAGTAGAATGCAGATAGTTCTTGACTTATGACCATTATGACAAATATGACAAGTAGAATGCAGATAGTCCTTGATTTATGACCATTCATTTGAAGTTATGATCGTACTAAAAGGTGGCTTACGATGGATCCTTCCACTTACGATGGTCGCCACATCCCAGTGATCAACATTATTATATTTGAATGCTTGGCAACAGGCATGTACTTATGACAGTTTGCAATGTCCCAGTTTGCAATGTCATATGATTTCCATTTGTGATCTTCCCTCTTGGCTTCCAACAAGCAGAGACAATGGGGGAAGCAGGATTTGCTTAACAACCATGGTGATTTTTGTAATGACTTCAGTAAAACAACAAAAAAAGAGAGAATACAATATGGAATGACTCACTTTATGACCATGTGGTTTAGCAAAGACATTCTAGTCCTTATTATGGTTCAGTAATATCAGAATATCAGTAATAAAAATTATTGCGTGAGGAAGATTATGATAAAGATGGAGATCAGCTCTCAGTGCAAAAATGGCTCCTAGAAAGACTGAAATTCTATGAATTTTAGGAAGCATAAATATGGAAGCAGGTTTTCTTCCATAGGTTTCAATATAGCTTTGCTAATGAAGAGAGGATAATCTGAAAATCCTTTCAGAATTAAACTTCTAGTAGCTCATATGAAACATCTCAGAATGTATATTTCCTGTTGAAAATGAGAGTCCTCAATAAAATGAGAGTCCTCCATAACAGCAATATAAAATGCTGAAAATAAGGTCTGAAGAATGCAGGTCAAAATCCTTGTGATTCTGAAAAATCACAGCCTAAAGGACTAGCTGTTTCCTCTGCCATTTTTGAGGACATTGAAGATTTGAAGGGCTATCACAAAAAAGACAAGCCTACTGTCTATTTACTATCTATAGATAGTAAATGAAGACAAGGGATATGTATATAAGAACAAAGTAGCAATGTATGTTACCGTGTTTCCCTGAAAATAAGACCCTGTCTTATATTTTTTTGAACCCTGAAATAAGCGCTTGGCCTTATTGCCATGCGCTCAAAAGCCCGATTTTGCTTATTATCAGGGGATGTCTTCTTATGAGGAAAACAGGATAAATAGTAATTATATTTGTTGTTATGGAAAGAATACGTACAGATATGTTAAGACCAGGATGGTCACACTGTGTCCAATGTTTTTAATGTTTATTAAATAAAAAACTTTTTTTTAAAAAAAGACAAGAAAATGAATACAACAATAGAGAGAGATGAAGGAATTGGAGGGGAGCAGGAAGGAGAGGGAGGGTTGGAAGAGTAAGGAGGAAGGAAGGGAAGGAAAAGCAGAGTAGGAGAGAAGGTAAGATGGGGGGAAGAGAGGAGGAGAAGGAGAAGGGGAAGGGAAGTAGAGAAGAGAAGAAGAAGGTGGGGAAAGAAAGTTGGAAGGAGAAAAGGAAGAGGCTAAATTTGAGGAGAAAGATTGCTGTACAATAAAAAAAGAAGTGGAAGAAAGGCAGCTCTGAACAAACAAATATAAATATATTAGGAAAAAGAATGAATTGTTAAAGAATAAAAGAGGATAAATATGTACAACTAGCAAAGTTAGAATTTAGGGATAAATGAAGAAGGTGTTTATATATGCAAGTATAGAAATACCGAAGTATATTCAAAAAAAAAAAAGGAAAGGGGGGGAAGACGATATTGACAAAAATTGTAATTGAGTAAAATGTATTTGAAATTGACTAATTGTATAAGATGAGAAATGACCAACACTCTGTTCAAAAAAAAAAAAGAAAGAAAGATGTGGGTGAAGGTGGGAGAGGAGAAAAGAAAAAAACCCATAAAACTTGTTTTTTTTAAAAAAGACAAGTCTGTAATTTTATTTATCTTCCCGAAACATAGAATAAATAACTTTTTTTACAGGAAGGCCAATGCTGATTGATTGCTGGGGAAAACAATTATGACTATTTATTATTTATTTATTATTATGTATTTATTTAGCATATGGTATTCAATTTAGTGTATGGAAATCTACACATGCTAGAAACTCAATGCAGTCCTGACAGCCTAGATTGCTAGTTCATTCTGTTCAGAGATTACATGCCTATCCTTGGTACATCATTGGGGGTGGGGGTGGGGGGCAAACCAGCTTTACACCAGTTATGTACCAGTACTTGAGTTGCTGGCTCTTCCAGGCTCCTCCAGCAGTCTCACCTTGCCTCATGCATCCAACCAGGTCTGGCACCAGCTTCCGCTCTCTGCAGACATGAATGCGGTTAAGCTTTTTTTCCACCAAAGTGGTACCCATTTAGCAACAAAGATGATTAGGAGACTGGAGGCTAAAACATGAAGAACGGTTGCCAGAATTGGGTATCTCTAATTTAATGAAAAGAAGGACTAGGGGAGACATGATAGCAGTGTTCCAATATCTCAGGTGCTGCCACAAAGAAGAGGGAGTCAAGCTATTCCCCAAAGCACCTGAGGGCGGGACAAGAAGCAATGGGTGGAAACTAATCAAGAAGAGAAGCTACTTAGAATTAAAGAGAAATTTCCTGAGTTAGAACAATTAATCAGTGGAACAACTTGCCTCCAGAAGTTGTGGGCGTTCCAACCCTGAGCAGGGGGTTGGACTAGAAGACCTCCAAGATCCCTTCCAACTCTGTATTCTGTTACTTGCAATATTGCATGCTTTCAAATTGCTGAGTGGGCAGAAGCTAGGGATTGAGGGATGGGAGCTCACTCCATCTAAAGGAGCTGAGCTCAAACTGCCAAGGGCAGACCATTTCTGATCAGGAACTCCAGTGTCATTAAGCTTCTGCACCACTGTGTCCCCTACTTTATGATTGTAAGGTCAGGCACAAGTGGAACCATGTTTTGATGGACATTTGTTGGTTATTTCAAAAGAGGCTGGGCCAGAAATGCATCAATTAAGATGTTTTGTTTTGGCCTCGTCCAACTCTATGAACTTTTATGATGGATTGTGAATGAAAGCTCGCTGATCTTTTGTTCTTGCACGTTTGCGCCATTTTGTCTTTTGTCATTTCATCAAGCAAACAATAATTTGATACATTACCATGACAGTTAGATAATCAAAGGCTGTTTCATGTGTGGTTTGTCAGATGGCAATCAGAGCAATGTTTAGTTTAAATATTCAGGATGCAGCAATCAAATATAAAAGAGAATATTCATCAGGCAATTTTAGCTAAACCTTTAGACAGCAAAATGGATCCTGACAAACTGCACCAATCTGGAAAGAAAGTTTTTCATTGAGATGTAATTGAGTGGCATTATTAAGATCTACTTTGATTCCCTTCACACCAATTCATTTCTTTAAAATGGAATTAAATGTGATAAAGAACATGGGAATAAGGAACATTTTCCCCATAACATTTTTTTAAACTTTTGATATTATTCCACATACCTAACTGACACAGCTAAGAATTTTCACTCCCAATAATAAGCAGAGGTTTGCCTGAGGTTTGGCAGCTGACATATTTAATTTATGTAACTTTCATGAAAAACGATATATATCATCATGTAGAATTATGAAAATAGTCTGAAAAACAGCAGTTGGCATAAGTAGTTTGTGGTCATCTCTGCCACATTATTTATAGTTTTTAAAAAGTGGATAAGGGGAGGTTATTCCTGAAGCTGGTTTTACGAGCAGATTTTGATGCTACAGATTTTTTTTAGTTCATTGGATTACTGTTCAAAAATAGTTCTGAATAAATGGAAAATGCCACAGTGAGCCGTTTTGCCTAAACTAATAAGAGTGTGGAGAAAAAAGCATTTGTAAAATAATCCTGTTCCAATAAAAAGTCAGTGTTCATGCATTTATTTTGTTTATTTTTTGTAATGGGAGAATTTTATTGTTGTGGAGAAAGATATGTGGACTTCTTGTTATCTGGATTAATTCCCAGTGCATTCTCTTCTCTCTTGAAATATTTGCTATATGTTTCTGCATGGTTTCTCCAAAGTGTCCGTGGCATATTATCAATTAATTGTTTGGACTAACTCCTGGTTATTGAGATTTAATGTCATAATGGGATGCGGCATAGCAACTGAACTTTCAAGGGCATTTGCATTACTATAATACTAGAAGCACATGCTGTTAATTGTGTGTGTGGTTTTTTCTCTCTCTCTCTCTCTGCCTGAGTGTGTCTGTATGTGAGAGAAATTGCTATTCGATGCTATTTTCATTCAGTCCCTCTTCACTTGTTTATATGTTCCATAACAACACATTCAAATATTTCTGGATAACTGAAGTGGTGCTTAACCAGAAGGTGTGGTACGATTGATAGACGCAATGCACAGATGTTTAAGATCTTAGAATTAGCAATAGCGCTTATATACCGCTTCACAGCCCTTTACAGCCCTCTCTATTTCCCCCAACAATCTGGGTCCCCCAACAATCTGGGTCCTCATTTTACCAATCTTGGAAGGATGGAAGGCTGAGTCAACCTTGAGACTGGTGAGATTCGGACTGGCAAATTGCAGGCATCCGGCAGTCAGCAGAAGTAGCCTGCAGTACTGCATTCTAACCACTGCGCCACCACGGCTCTATCATAGAATAATAGAATTGCAAGAGTTAAAAGGGGTTATTTAGGTTATTGACTCTGACTCCCCTGCTCAGTGCAGAAACTAAATTAAATCCATTTGTTGTCTAGCTTTGATTTGAACTCATCCAGAAGAAAGACTATCACTTTTCTTGATAATTAATCCCACCGTCAAACTTCTCCAAATGTCAGGACATTTTTCCCCCTTACATTTAATTAGAATCTACCTTTATAAACATAAATACAATATTGTGTGTCCTCTAAAAGGATAGAGAATGATTTTTTTTAACCTTCTTCCATGTGAACTCAGTTTTCAAGAGTGCCTTTGTGTTCTCCCTGAGCTTTCTTTTCTCAAGGTTAAGCATGCCCAGTTTTTATCCCACAACGGCACTTTTCTACAATTACAAAACTTCTCTACTTTTTCTGAAAGGGTGTGGTGTGCTATGCCCAGAATTGGATACGAAGGTCGAAGTAGGATATGATCAAACCGAAATGCAGGTAGTCCTTGAACTACGACCACAATTGAGCCGAAAATTTCTCTTGCTAATGCGAGACAATTGTTTAAGTGAGTATTGTCCCATTTTTCAACCTTTTGTTTTCACAGTTGTTAGGTAAATCAATCAATCAGACTGGATCGGGAAGATACCTTGGAGGTCTTCTAGTCCAACCCCTGCACAAGCAGGAGATCCTATACCAGTGATAGCTAACCTTTTCAGCACTGAGTGCCCAAAGCACATGTGAATGCATGCATGAATGCATGAATGTCCTGTTATCCCACACATGCATGCGCGACCCCCACAGGCCTCCCCGCCCCACGCGTATGCCTACGTGACCCCTGCGTGACCCTTGCCCCCTGTGCGTGCATGTGTGCCCACCCCCATGTGCACCCCACCCCGATGTGCATGCACCCTGCCCCCCCATGCATGCATGCATGTCTCCTGCATGCACCGTGCCCCCCTTGCATGCGCAGCAGAGACCCAAAAACCAGCTGTTATTACCGGTTCTCTGAACTACTACAAATTTTTACTACCGGTTCGTGCGAACCGGTGCGAACCGGTAACAACCCACCATTGCTATACAGTGAAAAGATTCACTGCCATGATTTTGAAATTACTGTTACATTTGCTCTTTCTTACTTCGCCGTATTCCCTGACTGACTGGATTAGTCATAACATACTGCTGGTTAATATCAGCTTACAGTTTATTACCACTCCAAGATTTTCACTATTGTCCTTGTGTAGCCATGTATCCTCCATTCTGGGCATTTGGAAACATCCATGAATTCAATTCATCTGTGAATCTGATCTGGTAGGGCTGACTAGAAAACCAATACTGTATCAGGCAAGGATTACTTTTATTGCAAAACTATAATAATAGACCCTTGCAAATTTGAATGTGCTTCTCCCTCTGCCTGCCTTTATTTTTGTGTGAACTAGGAACTTGTCTGAGATATTTTCTTAGATTACTTTCCTGGTTTGGGCTGAAGGCTCTCTCTCATCTGATTTTTGCCTTGGTAGCAGTTCTTCCTCTTTGTTTTATGCCCTTTGCTTTCTGATGAAACCATTGAATTCATGGATGTTTTCAGTGTGACCCATGGGTCTGTTAGAAACGGCAACTCTGGTTATCTAAGTTCCTTGGCACAGAGGCAGGGCTGAGTCATTGATGCAGCAATTCTTCGATGTTAGCTGTAGGCAGGCTGAGCAAAAGTTTGTGTATTCATAAGATCTTTCAAATCCCGTGGTATAAAGAGATCCAAACTCTAATATATAATGCATAAGTGAAATACAGTCAAAAGAATATAGAAAGAACAACTAGTAGCAGTATTCAACCAACCTGGTTCAGAACATCCTCAGGCCATCTTGAAAAACAAACAAATAAAAACAACGTAGCCTTCACGGCTACATCATCGAGAAACATCTGGGAGGTAAATTTCAGGTTTTTTATTATCAGTGTCAAAGCACTGACCTTTGTGCCTTTTTATGGCAAAGATGAGTTAAATAACATGTGCAAACTAAAAAAAAAGGTGTAATTTTGCATTACACGATACAGAGAATATAACTAATCCAATACCTAACTGCAGAAAGTTTTGTTGTGTTAATTTTAATTTTGTAATGAAAAGTATGCAGATCTGACTCTACAAGTAGCACCACTCAAATATATTAAAATTGCAGTGTATCTCCAATAGCGATGGGACAAACTCTTTGATTGCGTGACTGGATGCGGGATAGGATGTGAAGCAGGGGTGAAATGCTCCCGGTTCGGACCGGATCGCCTGATCCAATAGCGATGGCGGTGGGTGGTTTGGAGAACCGGTCGCAAAAATCCCTCCCCCCCCCATGCCCAGCTGAGCCACGCGATCATCAGAGGCTGTTTTTTTACTTTTAAAAGCAATTTGTCTGCAACCTCGTCGGCTGAAGAGGTTGTAGGGAAAAAAAATGCTTTTAAAAGCCCGATGATCCCAGCTGAGTTGCCTGATCATCAGAGGCTTCTAAAAGCATTTTTTTACAACCTCTTCTGTCGAAGAGGTTGTAGAAAAAATGATTTTAAAAGTAAAAAAAAAAAGTTGGCCACGCCCACCCAGTCACATTACCACCCTCTCCCCCCACACACACACCAAGCCACGTCCACAGAACCAGTAGTAACAAATTTTACATTTCACCACTGATGTGAAGTAATGAAAGTAATAATCACTGGTGGGTTTCACAGTATGTTACTACTGCTTCACTGCGCAAACACATGCTTGCTTTGTACACCCGCACACCCAGTTCGCACACATGCCTGCCTTCCACACATGCACCTGGCCACCTGTGCATGTACTTTGCTTGCGCGCATGCCTTGCTCATGCACACACCTTCTGTGCATGTGCCCGGCCTCAAAAACGTATCTAAATAGGATGGCATAGAGCTGGGGTGGCCATGGAACCCCACCCCACCTCCACCTCACCCCCACCCCCACCCCACCCGTGATTTCTGCTACCGGTTCAGACAAACCGATCCGAACCGGCTGAATACCTCCTCTGGTAATAATTCATACTCATTGTGTAGGCCTTAATGGAGCTACACTATATCTATATAAAGGGAGTAAGCAGTGAGGACCTCAAGGTTCTGTTTTAGGCCCAGTACTCTTTAATATCTTCATAAACATAAATGATTTAGATGAGGGAATAGAAGGAAAACTCATCAAATTTGCTGATGATACAAAACTAGCAGGAATACCCAACACTCCAGAAGATAGGCTCAAGATCCATATGGATCTCTATAGAGTTAAATACTGGGCCCTATCCAGGGGTGGGATTCTACTTACCTTTACTACTGGTTCGCAACAGGATCGTGCTCGCGCACTCACTTCGCTTGCTCGCACGCCTTGCTTCTGCACATGCGCAGAAGTTTCTGTGCATGCGCAGATCGCCGATGATGACATTGGGGCAGTGGGCAGGGCTTCCCGCCGGTTTTACTACCGGTTCTTGTGAACTGGTCCAAACCGGGGACAACCGACCACTGGCCCTATCTAACAAAATGGAATTCAATGTTGAAAAAAGTAAGGTTTTACATTTAGGCAAGAAAAATCCAAATGTACAGTTACAGACTAGGTGAAACCTGGCTCAACAGCAGTAATTAGGAGAGGGATCTTGGAGACCTAGTGGTCAATCCCTTAAATCTGAGCCAGCAGCTGCCAAAAAAGCCAATGCAATCATAGGCTGGACAGAATGAAGATTAGGAGAAGTGATATTACTGCTTTATAATGCCTTGGTAAGATCACCTTTGGAATACTGCATCCAGTTTTGGTCACTACAATACAAAAAAGATATTGAAATTCTGGGAAGAGTGCAGACAAGAGCGACCAAAAAAAATATGGCATGGGGTCTCCTGCTTGAGCAGGTTGGACTAGAAGACCTCCAAGGTCCCTTGCAACTCTGTTATTCTGTTCTGAAAGGCCATTAGTAAGAAGAGATTCAGATTTGATCTAATTTGATCCATGGCTCGTGCATTCATTTACCTTAATTCTATGATTTATTTGGAGGCTATCTCAGAACTATCTCACCCTCTCTCTTCAGAGACAGTGAGGAATTGTGTAAGAAGCATCTGCAGTCAGATCCAGAACCCACCCTTACAGAATTGTGTTGGGATAATGTATTGAGATGCTTCTCTAGGTTCAGATGAATATGTTAGATGCTAAAACAAAGGGTTTGTTTTCTTTTAATTGTGTTAGAGCTCTTCAGCAAGAATGAGTCAGATTACGGAAAGCATCATTGTGTTAAACTAAACTGAGAATTAATTTGCAACACACAAAATTGAAAACCAGTTCGAGCCAGGGGTGAAATCCAGCAGGTTCTGACAGGTCCTGGAGAACCAGTAGCGGAAATTTTGAGCAATTTGGAGAACCGGTAGTGGAAATTTTGAGTAGTTCCGAGAACCGGTAAATACCACCTCTGGCTGGCCCCAGAGTGGGGTGGGAATGGAGATTTTGCAAAATCCTTCCCCCAAGAGTGGGGAGGGAATTGGGATTTTGCAGTATCCTTCCCCTGCCACGGCCACCAAGCCACACCACACCCACCAAGCCACGCGCACAGAACCAGTAGTAAAAATATTTGGTTCGAACTGATTACTTAGAAGAACACACACCAGGTTTCAAAATGATCCAGGAGCTGTGGTGGCACAGTGGTTAGAATGCAGTTCTCTACCGGCTACTTCTGCTGACTGTCAGCTGCCTGCAATTTGGCAGTTCGAATCTCACCAGGCTCAAAGTTGACTCAGCCTTCCAGTCTTCCGAGGTGGGTAAAATAAGGACCCAGATTGTTGGGACTAATATGCTGACTCTGTAAACCGCTTAGAGAGGGCTGTAAAGCACTGTGAAGCGATAAATAAGTCTAAATGCTATTGCTATCTTGTATTCTACTTTTTTTAAAAAAAAATAGGCTGGAGAATATACACCCAACTATTACAGTTCCACATAAAGGGGAAAAAATGTTATAGAGTTATCAAAGTAGGTTTGCTGTGTAGCTTTGTTTGTTTGTTTGTTAGGCTTATATGCTTAATCCAATCATAGGTAACCTTGAGCAGTTTACCAACTATAACCAGCATTAAGATTAAAACAATATATAAGAATATCCATAACCAGAATAGTCCTTGACCTACAACCACAATGGAGCCCAAAATTTCTGCTACTAAGCAAGACAGTTGTTAAGTGAGTTTTGCTCCATATTACAACCTTTCTTAACACAGTTGTTAAGTGGATCACTGCCGTTGTTAAATTAGTAACGTGGCTTCCCCATTGGTTTTGCTTGACAGAAGATCGCAAAAGATGGTCACATGACCTTGGGACATTGCAACAGTCATAAATACATGCCAGTTGCCAAGCATCTAAATTTTGATCATGTGATCGTATGACCACAGTTGTAAGTGTGAAAAATGATCATAAGTCTCTTTTTTCCAGTGCCATTCAGTGGTGGGTTTCAAAATTTTATACTACTGGTTCTGTGGGTGTGGCTTGGTGGGTGTGGCTTGGTAGGCGTGGCAGGGGAAGGATACTGTAAAATCTCCATTCCCACCCCACTCCAGGGGAAGGATACTGCAAAATCCCCATTTCCTCCCGATCAGCTGGGACTTGGGAAGCAGAGAATAGATGGGGGTGGGGCCAGTCAGAATTTTTACTACCGGTTCTCCGAACTACTCAAAATTTCTGCTACCGGTTCTCCAGAACTGGTCAGAACCTGCTGAAACCCACCTCTGGTGCCATTGATCACTAAACCAATGTTGTAAGTCAAGGACTACCTGTAGATTTATATGGTATAATTGAATATTCATTCCTGGGGATGAATTATGCATATCACCCCTCAGACCTGAATGCATTTTGAAAAAAAATCATGTCTTAGTACTTTTGTAGAAGATCAGTGGAGTTAGATTCTGTCTGATGACAGGGGAAATGTTGTTCCAGAGGGAAATGAGAGCGTTAGAACATAAGACATACATGATGACAAAACATAAAGTCATGTAGTTAGAGATTAATTTATTCATTCTGTCTAATGTGTGTGCATATTAATCCACAGAGTGTGGCTGTAGTATTATTTATACATTTATTACCTCCTATTTCTCCCTTCTACTGGTCACACGTTGTTGTAGCTGTTGTTGTTATTGTTGTTGTTATTATTATTATATTTACTTTATTCATTAAACATGAAAATCAGTCAACTGAACATTCAAAAATGCATCACAAATACCATTGACTGGTGCTAATGGTTGATACGGGTTGCTGCCAGCGTCCTAGGTATCAACCAAGTACCTTTTTATGATGTACGATGTTCCAAGTAGTGCAGTTTTTTGCAGTTCCGCTGGTGTTATTGCAGGAAGCTGCAATTTGCTGATGTATCTTATAAAATTCTTGGACATGGTACCAAGTGTCCCAATGACAATGGGTATCACTGTTACATGTTTCATCCATAGTCATGTAGTTTCGATGGCCAGGTCACGATATTTCATGATTTTTTTCCAGTTCTTTTTCTTCGACTCTGGCATCTTCTGGTTCCGCGATGTCAATAAATTGTACATTTCAGTTTTCAACAACTATTATTACTATTGTTGTTGTTGTTGTTACTATTATTATTATTATTATTTTGTAAGTACAGTGCTTCTATAGTAGAGACAAATTAATAGAATAACAGAGTTGGAAGGGATCTTGGAGGTCTTCTAGTTCAACCTCCTGTTCAAGCAGAAGACCTTGTACCATTCCAAACAAGTGGCTGACGTTCTCTTCTTAAAAGCCTCCAGTGATCCACAACTTCTGAAGGCAAGCCGTTGACTACCCCAGTTTCCCTGAAAATAAGACCCTGTCTTATATTTTTTTGAACCCTGAATAAGCACTTGGCCTTATTGCCATGCGCTCAAAAGCCCGATTGGGCTTATTATTAGGGGATGTCTTATTTTGGGGGGGAAACAGGGTACCTCTTTCTTACGGCAATCCCTCAAATATTGGAACACTACTGTCATGTCACCCGTAGTTCTTCTTTTCACTAGACTAGACAAATTCTTTGTGTCTAACAGTGACCTGTGGTGGTGCAGTGGTTAGAATGCAGTATGGCAGATTAATTTTGCTGATTGCCAGCAGTTTGATTCTCATTGGCTGAAGGTTGACTCAGCCCTCCATCCTTCCAAGGTCAGTAAAATGAGGTCCCAGATTGTTTTGGGCAATATATGCTTACTCTCTAAGCCATGTAGAGAGAGCTGTAAAGCACTGTGAAGTGGTATATAAATTTAAGTGCTATTGCTATTGCTAAATAAACACTTGACTAAATAAAGTATCCTATCCTATCTCATCCCATCCTGTCCCATCCCATCCCATCCTTTCCTCTATCCTACTCTACTCTACTCTACTCTACTCTACTCTACTCTACTCTACTCTACCCTACCCTACCCTACCCTATCCCATCCCATCCCATCCCATCCCAACTCAATCTGGCCAACCCTACCCTACCTTACTCTACTCTACTCCCTCTTAATTGATTCTAAGTCTCTAATACATACTGTGTTATATTATTCAAGCCAGTTTAAGAGGATGAAGACATGGAGTAATAGGCCAATGAGCAATAGACATAAACTCAGTTTGAAATCCAATTGAGATTGTTTCTGTGTACTCATGATGGTCTCTTTACATAGCGAACTCCCCACCTAGCTACCTGAGGTTCTGGGCAGGTTGTTTGGCTAGGTGATGTGTTACAAGAATGTAAAACAAGGATTTTGGGCACTCCAGCATACATTTTCTAGTCCGCAGCTGCATCTGAAAGCTTAGCATAGTCACAGTCATTTAAACCTCCATCTGTTAAATAATTTTCACGTGGCTGAGACAGGAGGTTGAATTGCAAATAATCAGAAATATTTCAGGAAATTTCATCTCTAAGGCCACCAGGACTTTTATCCTGGCATTTCACCACTATGGAAGAAGAAGAAAAAAAAGAATAAGAAGAAAAGCTTCAGATCTCTCTCCTTCTCACTGTGACCGAAGCATTACTGCTGCTATCTCAGCCAGCCAGGTCTCATTGGAAGAGAAGAACCAAAGATATTTGATGGATCAAGAAGTTGAATGAGCAGTTTCAGAAGTGGAATTGGCTTTGGAAGAAGTGATCTCTGGTTATTATTATTTTTTTAAAAAAAATGATGTTATGCAAATCCTGAGAAAACAATTAACCTCTTCAAGTTATGGCTGCTTTGAATACTCATTCATGAAAAAGACAAGTTTTTTTTTTAAAGCCCAACAAGTCCTACTTCCTATTTTTTTTTTTTTTTACTGGCTACTCATTGTAATTTCTTTCCCTGATTTCTGTCTTTCTTAAATGCTTGCAGCAGTTCGGGTAATGCACAATACCAAGTATTGGTATTGGAAGAAAAAGCTGAAGGCTTTTGTGTTCTTTAGTAATTGAGATTCTGGAGTATATGGATGCATTACAGCAGAGCTGACAAAGGAATGCAGTCTTCTATTCAATGCTCCAGACTGTATAGTCAATGAGGCTCGACTAATAATATCACAAAGGCAGATTAAACTCGGGAGCAGTACCTTCACTCTAAATAAGCTTTCTGAAGATGTAATATAATCAATCAGATTTGAATTCGAAGTACAGCTATTCCAGGACGTACGACCACAATAGAGCTCAAATTTCTGTGGCTAAGCGAGACATTTTTTAATAGCACTTACTAATAGCACTTAGACTTATATACCGCTTCACAGTGCTTTTTACAGCCCTCTCTAGCTGGTTTACAGAGTCAGCATCAGAGGTGGTATTCAGCAGGTTCTGACCAGTTCTGGAGAACCGGTAGCAGAAATTTTGAGTAGTTCAGAGAACAAGTAAATACCACCTCTGACTGGCCCCGCCCCCATCTCTGCCTCCCGAGTCACAGCTGATCGGGAGGAAAAGGGGATTTTGCAGTAACCTTCCCCTGGAGTGGGGTGGGAATGGGGATTTTGTAGTAACCATCCCCTGGAGTGGGGAGGGAATGGGGATTTTGCAGTAACCTTCCCCTGGAGTGGGGTGGGAATGGAGATTTTACAGTATCCTTCCCATGGAGTGAGGTGGGAATGGAGATTTTACAGTATCTTTCCTCAGCTACGCCCACCAAGCCATGCCACACCCACCAAGCCACACCCACAGAACCAATAGTAAAAAAATTTGAATCCCACCACTGGTCAGCCTATTGGCCCCAACAGTCTGGGTCCTCATTTTACCGACCTCGGAAGATGGAAGGCTGAGTCAGCTGGTGAGAATCAAACTGCCAAAGAAGTAGCCTGCAGTACTGCATTCTAACAGTTGTTAAGTGAATCACTGCAGTTGCTAAGTTAATAACAAGTTTGTTAAATAGATCTGGCTTCTCTATTGACTCAGCTTATCAAAAAGTCACAAAAGGTGATTGCAGGACCCGAAGACACTGCAACCGTCATAAATATGAGACAGTTGCCAAGCATCCAAATTTTGATCATGTGGCCATGGGGGCTTTCCAATGGTTGTAAGTGTGAAAAATGGTTATAAGTCACTTTTTCCAGTGCTGTTGCAATTTTGAACAGTCATTAACTGAATGAGTCAAGGACTACCTGCTTCATCATAGACTAAATCAGAGTGTTAATCAGTTAGTCCTCAATTTATGACCAAAACTGAACCTGGAATTATGGTTGTAAATCCTGCTGGTTGTTAAGTGGTCTTCACCTGACCACACCCAATTTTACAATCTTTTTTGTGGCAGTTGTTAGACCATTGCCCTATCTCCCATCAGTAAACTACTGTACTTCTGCAGGCTAAGTACACTCTGATCTTTTAAACCAGGGATGTCAAACTCAAGGCCCACGGGCCAGGTCCGCCCCATGGAGTGCTTAGATCTGGCCCACGGGGCCAGCCTAAAAATAGAAAAGGACTGGCCTGTGGTGCCTCTGCTAGTGAAAATGGGGCACGGGAGCCCTGGGCATGCCCCGCCGCACCCTATTTTTGGCTTGGACGGCCTCTAGCAGCACTCCCCTGTGCCCCATTTTGGTTGGTAGGGTGATGCAGGAGGCCGTCCAGCCGAAAAATGGGATATGGAGGGGGCACAACCCTAACCCTAACCCACTCCCTGTTTTGGGTGGCAGGGTGCTGTAGGAGGTATCCATACCTTCTCCCCCATCCTGGCCGGCCTGCGGAGGACAATTACAATGCTTATCCGGCCCTCAAAGAAATCCAGTTTGACACCTCCGTTTTAAACATTTCTCATAAGGGTTAGTTTACAGATCCTTTATTATCAAAGCAGATTTTTTTAAACAGATTAGCAGATTAACAGAGTTGGAAGGGACTTTATAGGTTATCTAGTCCAACTGCCCCCCCCCCTCAAGCAGGAGACCCTACACCATTTCTGACAAATGGCAGTTCAATCTTTTCTTGAAAGTCTCAAGTGATGAAGCTCCCACAACCTCCAAAGGCAACTTCTGTTCCATTGGTTGATTGTTCTCACTGTCAGAAAGTTCCTCCATATTTCTAAATTGAATCTTTCCTTGTTCAGTTTCTATCTATTATTCCTTGTCTGGCCTTCAGGTGCTTTGGAAAATAGCTTGACCCCCTCCTCTCTGTGGCAGCCCCTCAAATATTGAAATGCTGCTATTATGTCTCCCCTGGTCCTTCTCTTCACTAGATTTGTCATCCCCAGTTCCTGTAACCGTTTTTCATATGTTTTAGTCTCCAGTCCCCTAATCATCCTGGTTGCTCTCCTCTGCATTTTTCTAGAGTCTCAACATCTTTTTTATAGTGTGGTGACCAAAACTGGATGCAGTATTCTAGGTGTGGTCTTACTTATCATCATTGGCTTCTTCCAAACTCTATCCAGTTTGTGATTATTCTTTTCAAAATCCAATGCCCACCATAACCAAGACTATACACCATATTTTTAAATGAAGTCTGACCAGGGCAGAATAAAGTGGAACAATTCCTTCCTTTCCCTCCAAGCCCATTTATAATCCACCAAATCTCAATTTATTTCAGCTGTAATGAATATTAACTCAAACCAACCAAATTAAACCCCACATTTCAATGCTTTTTTTCTCCCTGGAAGAAGATAGAAGGAAATATAGGTAAAACTCTGCCTGCTTTTTCCCTGCATTAATATTTTAATTATGCTTCAGAAAATTAGTCAAGGAAACATTCTCGTTGGTGAAATACTATAGAAAAAGCACTCTTATGCAGACAGTTTTATGTAGCACAAAGGATACATAGAGAGAAAAGTTAAGCATATAGCTTTTATAAGATGTATTCTTGAGACTGATGCTGCCATGAAATCAAGCTTTATTTCATATAAATAATAAAACATGGAGAATTTCTAATGCACTGCTCAACTTGGGGGAAAAAAATCACAGTAATTCAGAATTAATGTTTACATGAAAAACGTTCTCCAATTCCCAATGACGTTCTTTTCCTCTGCTTTAATAAACCAGTAACACTTAATACTTAGAAGAATAATGGATAATACTGTATTTAGGAACAGGAATATCATTCTTATGTTCTCCAACATAGCTAACACAACACAACCAAAAGCCATGGCGACCATTTGAATTATTTATTTAAAATCCCCAAATATGTTTGTTATGATGCATACAGCTTTTACAAACTGTTGTAGAAAAAAATGCAGCATTATTGCCATTTTCAGGGGGTTTGTATGAAGTAGAATTCTTCTCCGTGGATGATTAGAAACTCGGAAACGGTGTTTCAGAATGCTAGGAGTTGAAATCCTCGCATCTTAAAATTTTGAGAAACACTTCTCTAAAACAATTTTATGGGTCACTCAGAGAGTTGTGCTGCCGTGCAAGTGAATGGCAGATTTTCCCACAGACTTCCAAGCTGAGCATTTTACCAAGTACACTTAGGGAAGTCATCTGAATCACCTACAAATGTATGTAGAGACTGTTGGAAGAACAATCCAGTGCAGTTCCAAGCCCGGAGAAAAACGGTGGAAATAAAATAGAGGCTGGCTTCAAGAAAAGAAGATCTTTTTTTATTTGGCTACCAGAAACTTCAGTGACAGCAGCATGTTTCTGAGGTGGCTGACAAAATGGCTGAGTGGATGGATTTTTATAGGGTTCTGGAGTTTGGTGACTGAGATGCTCCAGGGGGGTTGTGCAATGTAGTGAGCCTTGCATCTTTGCTATTCTAACGGTAGTAGGTAAATCCTATTATGTCCTAAAGGTCGTGTCCTGTCTTTAGAATTTTTTGGGGGGGGACATAAATTCTTAATCCCATCATCCCAAGCCTGGGGGAACTGTGGCTGAAAGCATTTTGTTTGTGAATAGGTTGGCCTGGATTTCTCTAAATGAATACTTAATGGAATACTCCAGTTTTCTCAATAGATACAAAAGAATCTCATTCATAAAACTTAATTGTTGGAGGGACTGCCTGGAGTGTTATACTGGTAGTGGAGAGAAGGGAATGATTTGATTCTAGGAAAGCCTTCTGTGTGTGTCTGTGTGTGTGTGTGTCTCTCTCTCTCTCTCTGTGTGTGTGTGTGTGTGTGTGCTGACTTCCTACGAGACTAACGGATCTTTAAGCAACAGTCAGAAATAGCTCTGATGCATTAAATCTGATTACCATCTACAGCTAGAGATATACAACTATCTATTCCAAATAAAAGAGCATTGTTATTATTATTCTTGCACATTATTTTGCGATACCAACAAAGCCAGCCATAAATACAATCAGTGCTTTCAACAGGGCAAAACGAGGCAGCTGCAGCTTAAATAAAATTTCCAAATCAGGGTTACTTGTGCAGAGTTGGTGTCTATGTTTTTGATCCCTTTAGTCTGCCTGGAAGCACATGTCATGTTTGAGAAAGACTGGCTGTAGGGGAGAGAAGGAACATGCTAATTGATAAATGCAGTGCCGTGATGGAAAGGATCTTAAAATGGGTGAACAAGAAGCAATTGGATTCTCTGAGGAAGTTTTGTTTCCTGCTGTGAAGGGAAAAGAGAAAGAAACCTAGGCAAAAACAGGAAAGGACAAGCTTGCCACTCATTTCAAGGTGACTGGGAGGAGGAAGTATAAGAAGGGCCCAGTTTGGAGATAGAAATCCTCAAGGAGACAGAAAATTACTGTTCCTAAGAGTCCTGCTGACAGATTTATTGTGCAATTGAAAAATAGGTGGCCTTGATCTCTGCCACAAGATAATAGAAAGGGCTCAAAACACTACAAAGCTCCAAGATCTCTTTTCCTTTCCTTTCCTTGGGCCTCACGGCTTTCATATGCCTTTGCACTACGGCACTTGAGAAACTTTCTGTGGAGGATGAACTGTCATGAAACAAGAAAATGCTACATGTGTCTGTCAAGGTTAAAGTTAAAAAAAAAACAGCAGAGGTCTTACTGTCAGCTGTCCAGCTTTAAGCACATTGTAGAGAAAAGTGTAGGTGGATGGATGGGGTTAAAACCTTTAAAATCAGGGAAGGGAGGGAGGGAGAGAGGAAGGATGGAAGGAAGGAAGGGGGGATGTAAAACCCTTAGAATTGGGGAAGGGAGGGACGGAGAAAGGAAGGAAGGAAGGAAGGAAGGAAGGAAGGAAGGTAGGTGATGGGCTATCTGTTAAAATAAAGCAGGGTCATGCACAGATTTGAAAGTAAATCAGGAAGCCTGTAATTGTGGAGTCTGTCTGGGAAGAACAAAGACTGCGTATCCTCAGGAAATATGCATGTGTAAAGCTTGTAACAATTCTGGGTAGTTAGAAAGCTGATAAAGTAACAAGAGTTAGGCAACTTGCAGGCCTCAGCTAAAAGTTAGGAATAAAGATGGCCTGCAGCAAATAAAAAGTGTATTAGATAACTCCTGGGGCATTCATTAGCCAAGGCTTAGGAATAGGGACAGCTAGAGACCAATAGAACAAATTGTAGAATTGTTACTAAAATGTTTATTAGATGATATTTCTTATTATCCCACCTTGCCCTGCCTTCTTCTTTAGTGAAAATGTATAAAGCTTTCTTAATCCTTTGTTCTTGGGTCTTGTGGCATTTTGGACAGGAGCCCTTTTCTTTGGAGTACCCCAATAAAAAGCAATCAAAACCTGCACCTTGTGTCTGGAGTCCTTCATTGGCCTCGGCACCAGGCTCAGACCCGAATTGGGGACGTTAACTTGTTAGTATGCCTTCTAATTACATTTTGTTAAGGTTAACAGTCATGGTTTCCATTCCCCAAAGCAACACTCTCTTTTGCCTACAAAACCAAGGCTCCTTATAAAAAGCCATTTCATGACTCTTATGAGTGGGTCCAAGGGATTTTCTTCACTTGTCTTCCTGTTAGTACAGACATGCACTGGTATTCTCTTTATTCTGCCAAGGCTTCGGCCTATAGATCACATTGCCTTCGGCCTATAGATCACATTGCCTTAAACCTTGGTTAGCTATATTGATGATACTGATGATATACTGATGATATTGATGATATACTGATATTAAAGTATCATTTTCCTTATAATGACAGCAATCAGCAGCAATTTCAACCTGTATAGAGTCTGGACATTTTGCCACTTAGCAGCAAGCTCAGGTTGCCTGTAGAAGGCTGGAATGAACATACCAGCTATTGGTAACTTTAGGTTGGTCTGTACCTGCTTTTACCTCTAGGGTCCTGGCCCCCACTCTTCTCCCCCCTACACTCCATGGAAAAAGCATGGCACAGGTTGACATGATAGCAGTGTTCTAATATCTAAGGGGCTGCCTCAGAGAAGAGGGAGTGAAGCTATTCTCCAAAGCACCTGAAGGCAGGACAAGAAGCAATGGGTGGAAACTCATCAAGGAGAGAATCAACCTAGAACTAAGGAGAAATTTCCTGACAGCGACAACTATTAATCAGTGGAAGGACTTTCCTTCAGAAGTCATGGGGGCTCCATCACTAGAGGTTTTAAAGAAAAGATTGGTCAGTCATTTGTTTGAAATGGTGTAGGGCCGTGATGGTGAACCTATGGCACACGTGCCACAGGTGGCACACAGAGGCCTCTCTGTGGGCACACCAGCCGTCGCCCCAGCCCAGCTCCACAGCGCATGCACGCATGCCTCCCGTCAGCCCGCTGGTCTTCGGGTTTCTGTCATGCATGTGTGTGTGGGGGTAGATGCCTGGGGAGCACTCACATTGCATTTTGGGGGTTCACACGCACACCCCGCACCCAGGGGTGAAATCCAGCAGGTTCTAACAGGTTCTGGAGAACCGGTAGTGGAAATTTTGAGTAGTTTGGAGAACCGGCAAATACCACCTCTGGCTGGCCCCAGAATGGGGTGGGAATGGAGATTTTGCAATATCCTTCCCCTGCCACGCCCACCAAGCCACGCCCACAGAACCGGTAGGGAAAAAAATGGTTTTCACCCCTGCCCGCATCCTGTTTTCGACCTGGAAGGCCTCTTGCACCAACCTGGAAGCCAAAACAAGGCACGGGGCTGCATGAGGCCCCCATGCCCCGTTTTGGTCCTGGAAAGCCTCCTGAACCAATCTGGAAGCCAAAACAGGGCACGGGGGTGCACCACGAGGACCCCCATGTCCTGGTTTGGGCCTGGAAAGCCTCCTGTACCAACCTGCAAGCTAACATGGGGCATGGGGAGGTGGGGTGCATGTGTGGGTGATGGGTGCACATGCACGGGGGTGGGGTGCCTATGTGGGGGGCACTGGCATTGCATTTTGGGAGGTCACACACACTTTGGGCACTCAGCACCAAAAAGGTTAACCATCACTGGTATAGGGTTTGCTGCTTGAACAGCGGGTTGGATTAGAGGACCTCCAAGGTCTATTCCAACTCTTGTTATTCTGGTAAGTTGGTTTAAGATGCCAGGAAAACAGGAGTGTCTTATTTGGGCAATCGTAAAGTTTAGATTGACTACAAATATAATGCTCTTCTGAAACTGTGTTAAAATAGAGCCTGCATGTTAAAAAAAACTCATGCTAAAGACAACCACAGAACAGTTGATTTCTGTCTTTTTCTATCAGAAGTATGTATTCACGTTTGTGTGTATGTGGATACACAAACACTCATACACATGTATGTATGTATGTGCGTGCGTTTGGCATTGTGCAGTAACAAATGAGTTTGCAAGTTTGTTACAAAGATTCCAACTTCCCAGTTCCAGAAGGTGCAACAATAATGCATGTCTTAAGTTTTGCATGAAATATAGGTACTTCGGTAATTTTTTAAAATAAAGTATGAAGTCTGGGACCAAAGTGCAAACCACTAGAGAGGTAATTGTACAATGAAGAAAGGATTTTCACACTGACTTATCAACTCATAATTAAGGAAGGTGCCACCCCAAATATTTCAAAAACAGCTTCTTTTCCTGCAAATTAAGGGAGCTTAAAATTATACATAGAATAAATTATTAGTACACATCAGTGTGAGCCAAAAGCAATTTAACAGGTACATGCTGTTTCTGCGGGTTTCTGCATTTTTAAAAACTGAATAAAATAATAAAATAAAAAGGCCTAAAGCTTATAATTCTTCCTTGTAGAAGGACGCCTCTGTCCTCTTGGTTATTTTGCTTGCCTCTTTCTATACCTTTTTTCAGTTCTCCAACTTCTTTTTTGATTTGTGGTGATCCACACTATAACAGGAAGTCGTAATTTCTACCAACCTGAAGAACTTTAAAGAGGATTATACAAATTGATGGATGATAAGGTTAAATAGCTCCTGGTTAGGGCAACATGTTTTGAATTACAGTTTAGGGGAAGATGAGCAGGTACTGTAGGTTTTCCTGCAAATCTCCCTTCTGCACTGAAACAAAATGTGGGACCAGGTACTGTAGCTCTTTGGGTTAAACAAGCATAGCCCTTTTTATGTTTTGGCAGGAATAGTTCTTAATTAGGGAATTCTCCATTGGGCTTAGTTCAGTGGTGGTATTCAACCGGTTCTATCCGGTTCAGGCGAACTGGTAGCGGCGGCTGCAGGAGGCTCCGCCCACCCACCCAGACATCATCATATCCCATTTTTGACGCTCTGCGAATGCACGGAAGGCACTGCAGATGCACGGAGGTGCTCTCACATTTGCGAACCGGTAGTGAAGATAAGTGAATGCCACCCCTGGCTTAGTTGATGAGGCAATAGATGAAAGAGATGTGCCTTTCACAGGAAGGTGCATAGTATGTTTTTTTTTGCCAGTTTCAGGTGTGGCTTGGTATATAAAGAAAGAAAGAGTCCAGGTATTTACCTCAATAAGCTTTACGTGTTTATTCAGCTGAATAAATGAAAAAGACGGGGCGGGGGCTTAGCAAGGGAGAACCCTGAACAGACTTTAACACTCACATTTATATGTTTGCTATTGTCCACACCTCCACCCAGAAACACTGGCACACTTCAGCCAGATAAGCTGGCACACTCCTGATAAGATAAAGAAGTACAGAAATAGCCATCCATCTCCTTTGGAGGTCTTCCAAGGACACTGGGTGTCATCTCAGGGACTTTGGGTGTTTCCTGATGAACTTTCCATGACCTTGAAGGCAGGGGTGAAATCCAGCAGGTTCTGGAGAACCGGTAGTGGAACTTTTGAGCAGTTTGGAGAACTGGTAGTGGAAACTTTGAGTAGTTTGGAGAACTGGCAAATATCACCTCTGGCTGGCCACAGAGTGGGGTGGGAATGGGGATTTTGCAGTATCCTTCCCTTGGAGGGAATGGAGATTTGGCAGTATCCTTCCCCTGCCATGCCCACCAAGCCACGCCCACCAAGCCACACCACACCCACCAAGCCACGCCCACAGAACTGGTAGTAAAAATAAATTGGATTTCACCACTGCTTGAAAGTCTGCAGAAGCAACGGTTGCCATTGGCACATATACTCCCTCAAGACGTCCATAGAAATATTAAATTCATGGTTAACAGTTGCGGCTTTTTGCTCCTTCTGTCTTTTGTGGCCATAGAAGAAATTCTATGGATCAACTCAGGGCCTATTTTTCATAAAAAGATTATTTCTAAATTTCAAGATATAAAGTGGGATAAGAAAGAACCCCAGAACTGAAACAGAACTCACTTTTTAAGTCAAGGTTATACTGGGATATTTTTTTTAATGTGTTGCCTACTGTTATCTGCAGCCTTTTCTGCCTCTTTGAATGTCTTTTCAATGCAACCCATCCTAAAGAAGGGAAATTAAATTACCTTGGACTAAGTGGATTAATTTCTCAGAGTAAAAGTGCACTATGGTATGTAGGTAATCATGGAAATTTGGTTTCTGAGAGACTGATGTTTCTTGGCTACATCTTTGCAAATACATATTGAGTGACTTCATGATAAACTCCCCAAACCTGAGCAAATGACCAGAAAATGTTTACAGAGCATTAGTTTTATTGAATAAAAACAATCATTTAAGTTGTTTGACAGGCAATCAGAACTTCCGTCTCTCATCCTGCAGAAGGAAAAAAAAATGAGATTCTTGCTATTACCAAGTAGTCACCTATTACGGAATGAGATCAGTCTGCTCCTTCTGAATGTCAAGCGACGATTGATAATTCAACTGGAGATTTTTGAGGGCCTGGGCAGGAGGTCATGAGAATACTATTGGAACAGATCTGAATTGTTTATAATATCTGTTCTTTGTTCCAGTCATAACATGCATTTACTTACCCACTGTGGAGGTCAACTGAAATCATATAGCAGCTAGAGCACGGGTGTCAAACTTGTGGCATCACATTGCTGTCATGGAATTAGGGTGGGTGTGGCCTATGCATGATACATCCGGCCTACAGGCCGCCAATTTGACACCCCTGAAGTGAGGGAAATGCCAATGTTCACTCTAGCTGATACTACGTTGGCCAATTGTAACTTGCAGGGGAATTTGACAAAAACAAGAACAGCACAATCAACCTAACTATGATTCAATGGTTGGATCCCAAAACAGTTTACTTTTACTATTATTGGTGACTGCTGTTCAGGGACTTGTGTCCTTACACCATGCCCCATAGTCCATGTCTGTTCTTGGGTAACAATTAATAAATAATATTTGTATCTCAGGGTTGAAATGATGCATCCTTGGAATTCTCTGAGCTTGATTGTTTCCTGACAGATGTTTTATTGCCTATCAGAACTAGCACTGATGATGTTACCTAGTTTGGGTAATGAAATTCCTGCAAGAAAATCAACCAAGTTCAGAGAATACCAAGGATCCCTCACAATAAATAATTCTACAGTGCTTGTCCATGGTAATAGTGGATGCTCTCTGTCGCTGTCTCTTTCTTTGTAGGGGATGCTTAGATGTCTCACCAGTGCTTGTATTTAAACAGCCAATTTTAAATCCATTAAGTTTTTTTTTATAAAATGAGCTGCCTGAGACATGCTGATACTGGCAGAGATGGTGAGAGTTGTGGGCTAATCTGCTGCATATGGTTGGGCTGGCTTAATCAGGGTTGTTAGACATTGGTCAGATAACAGGATCCCTCTCCAACACACACAAACACATACCAACACCCCCCCACACACACATACACTAATGCAGTTCTTATTTAGAACAGGTTTTTTAGGTGGTGGGAGAGTGGCAGAATATTCTAATTACAACTTTATAAAATAGGATAATTTAGTAAACAGCCCACAGTTTTATTGCTGTTTAGTTACATACCCCTTTCAAAATAGGTATTTTCAAGGAAATGCAGTTCATTAGATAATGCTAATAGGAAAGCTATACTAAAAATACAGGCCTGTATATAAAGCCAAAAGGTCAATATTTGATATCAGAAGGGAAATTTGTTGTACTAGAAAAATATGAACTAAAATACTGGGCGGATAGGAAACATCCGAAAACGGATGGAAAAGGATTGTGTATATTCAACAGTAAATCTGACTGTAGATCAAGGGACAGACAATCTCAGGGGGAAAAAATAATAAAATGGAGTATTTTGGAGAAAGGCAAATAACCTTCGGTAGCCTACCTGCAAAATATACTACTTGTAACTATTTAAGAAGAAATATAGGTCATGTGTTAAAAAGACTTGGGAATATGTCAGGTTTCAGTAATTCTATCAGCATATTTTTTTTCCAAGTTAATATTTTTAGGTTGTGTGGAATAATAACCCACCTGAGCAGGTATGAGCACCTGTGCTGCTCCTTTCCTCTCCCTTCTCAGCCTTCCCCAATTATCAGGAAGATCCAACTGCTAATAAACAGCTATCAACCAAAAGGGGAAGAGAAGGGAAGACAAGATGGCTGCCTGAGAGTTGTGCAGCCACTATCCTCATGAAGAACATACTGAAAAGAGAGAGAGAGAGAGAGAGAGAGAGAGAGAGAGAGAGAGAGAGAGAAAGAAATGGTTCCCCCCACTACCCTCAAATTGGTTCTTCAAACTAATGTATGCCCCTCAGATGGAGCCAAGATTTTGGAAGAACCAAAGGGTCAAGAAACCCAGCCAGGCACAAAGAAGGCAAAGTAAAAGCCAAGTTGTTCTGTCTTTTATTGACAGAACAAATAAAATAGAAAAACAGAAACTGGGAAAGGTAACAGATGGATAAAATTCAGTAGAAAAAGGAGTATAACGTAACTGTTTTCCTTCATGCTTAATATCCATTTGAATAGCCCTATCCCTTGCCCATTTGTTTACATTTATTGTTGAAATTTAAATCGTATTTGTATTCCTCTTCACCTGTATGATACCAGGAGTATTTGTTGAATTCAAGACACAATAAGAGTTTATTATTGCTACATCTAATTCAAGAATCTAGTCAACTACCAGTCAAAGCTAAATTGGTACTAGTTAAGGGTCAATTAATTTTTTTTTGCTGGGGAGGCTGGACTTGGCTCTGTTGTGACAATGCAATGACTCTAAGCTAATGACACATTTGAGCCCACCTTCCAGCTCAGCCTGTTCTTCTATTACAATTATCAGAAAGAGAATACTTCTCTTTCTAACCCATGGCATCAACCTATCTTATCTTCTGCAGGCTACTACTGTACAAGGACATGTAAAAACTTATCACATGAGCTGAATTATGATAGTTGATCACTTATAGAGATCCTAGAGAAAATAGATCAACTGAAAACAAAATAAAGCACATCCATAAAGCTATAACTTGAATATTGTTAAATTAAAATTTAAGGCCTTTTTTGAGTTTGAAGTGTAGGGATAATAACAATTCATTCTGCCCTAAAGTCATAATGTTTGGGGTACCGAGCTGAATTATTTGAGAAGTTAGTGCTTATCTTCCCAACATTATCTTCTTTTAAAAATATAAGTATTAAGTATCAGTTCTACTCAAGCATGTAAATATTTATTTTTATTTCAAAAATATTCAGAAGAGCTAACACTTTCCTCTTGATCCCCCAATGAATTTTTAACATAGTTAAAAGTGGAATGTACATATTTTTAGCCTTATTCTGGCTTTCCTAACTGGTAACATTGATACTGAAATATTTTAACATAGAACATAATTTTTTTTGTTACTTTGTGTGAGATACCAAATTACAATTAGTGAATTTAAAGAAAGGTGATATAATGTTAAAAAATTGCCATGTGACATAAAAAAGCTATGTGATTGAGGGTACTAAGCTTTTGCTTTTTTTACAGCTCCTAAATTACTTAGGTGCTCTTGATATTTTCCCACAGTCTCATAAATTAACTAATTAATCAAGCATTAATGGCCTTGTCAAGGCAGATGTTAAATCCAGCTGCTAAACACAGTTTTAATGGTTTTTTTTCTCATCTTTTTTTTAACAAAGGCAATTAATTCCAGGGTGAACTTATACTCTTGGGAAAAGGACATGTACTATTTGTCAACCAAAGAAAACAGTATTTCTATCATGATTTAAGGTTATTTAGATATTCTATTCATTTTAGCTAGGAATATGCACCAAACTGCCAGAACATTCAATATGGATCACTTTGGACAAATATTTATGTGTGATGAAATGGGAAATTCAGAGATTCATTTCAATGTCAGAGTTTATTCAACCACAAGTTATAGCAATCACAATGTGGAGCAGGATAGAAGTGTGTAGTTTACATCATCAGATTAACAGACTGGTTAAACAATGCCAACAATTGTTAAAGGCTCACCAGGTATATAAAAGAAATGGATTGATGTTTTAAAAATCAAAAGGGAAATACAAATAATAAGCCAAGAGAATGACCTGGATATTTTTTTTTATTGGACTTACAAAACAGGCTTGTTAAAACTTTGAAGAATGTTGTGAAAAGGGACAAAGGAGAAATGAAAAGAAATAAAATTCTATGACATTAAAGTTTATTTGAACAGACTAAAGATTAAGACTGTTAGAAGTAAAAGGAAGCAATATAAAGTTTTTTTTATATCAAAAATCTTCCATCTCTATTATCCCATTCTTTTCCCTTAACCTTGCCAAATGCTATTTTTCTAAACTAACATATGCTCATTTTGCATTCCAAAAGTTTGTGAGGTTTATTTGCAAATGGTCCTACCAATTGATTTGATCCAGGACTTCTTGACTGTTACTTAGTAACCATTTGCCGATTGTTTTCCCCTCTCTCTCTCCCTTCATTTTATATGCCATTATAATCCATTGGATGCAGTGGTGAAATCCATTTTTTTTTTACTAACAGTTCTTTGGGTGTGGCTTGGTGGGTGTGGTGTGGCTTGGTGGGCGTAACTTGGTGGGCATGGAAGGGGAAGGATACTGCAAAATCCCCATTCCCTCCCCACTCCTGGGGGAAGGATATTGCAAAATCTCCATTCCCACCCCACTCTGGGGACAGCCAGAGGTGGTATTTGCTGGTTCTCCAAACTACTCAAAATTTCCGCTATCGGTTCTCCGAACTGCTCAAACTTTCTGCTACCGGTTCTCCAGAACCAGTCAGAACCTGCTGGATTTCACCCCTGATTGGCTGCCTGGATTTAAAATAATTTCCTATCTATCTCAGGATCCAACTTTCACTATCACATTTTACTAATGAAAAGAATTTTACTTTAACTATTCTGATTGTTTATTTTTGAAATAACTTTATGCTACATGCTCTTCCAACCTATCAGTAAAAGCTTACATATTTTGTATAAAAATTATCCAAACTAACTGAATTTATCTAATTAATAACCTAATTACCTAAAATAAGTATTATTCTGTGGGTTTTTCTTTTGGCAATCCAACCGAAAGGGCATGATTCTTGTTTAACATTTTCGACATAATTTACTACTATTTACTTAGCAGTGTTATATTCTTAAATAGCAATAGCACTTAGACTTTACAGTGCTTTATGGCCCTCTCTAAGTGGTTTACAGAGTCAGCATATTGCCCCCAACAATTTGGGTCCTAATTTTACCCACCTTGGAAAGATATTAGGCTGAGTCAACCTTGAGCCTGGTGAGATTTGAACTGCCAAATTGCAGGCAGACAGCAGTCAGCAGAAGTAACCTGCAGTACTGCACTCTAACCACTGTGTCACCACGGCTTATACATACCATACATACATACAATACTCATTGTAGAGCTTTTACCATGCTCATACCATACCCAAACATATTTTAAATGCCTTCTACTTTCCACAGAATATATATCCTTTTTAAATTTTTCTCTATTTAATATATGCAATCGAGAACTCTCTGTTCAGAAATTTATAAGTTATAGTGTGGCAGTAGAATGTATTCTATAAATAACATGTATAGAAGTCTTGCAAAAATATAGGATAATTTATGTTTCTTGATTTCGGGGAAATAAAAATGAATGAAGTTACAAGATTCTGTAGTGAGACTTTGTATATTGTTGCAAGATTTTAGAATGAAAAAACAGATAGGATTGATTTTTTTTTTTGATTGAAGAAAATTGGGTGCATTATTGCCTGAGATTTGATTGCAGGTTTCAAAACAATGTAAGAAGTTAAAACAGATTGATTACATTATATTCATTATATAATACACTGATTTTGAACTTTGCTTTCTTAAGGTGCATTTTTGACACTGTAAAGTCTCTCTCTAACCACTTTGATTCTAAGTCCTCCTTCACAATTATTTTAAAAAGAAAACAGACACTAATGATACTTTATTTGATACTATGGGAGCGCTGGTGGCACAGTGGTTAGAATGTAGTATTGCAGACAAACTCTGCCTACTGCTTGGAGTTCGATCCTGATTGGGCTCAAAGTTGATTCAACCTTCCATCCTTCTGAGGTTGGTAAGGACCCAGATTTGGGGGGGGGGCAATATGCTGACATTGTAAATACAACATACGCTGCTCAGAGAGTGCTATAAAGCACTATGGAGTAGTATATAAGTCTAAGTCCTAATGAGTTTTCTACATTTTTAGAAAACTTGCACAATAATAAAGTTCAGGAGTGAACATGTGTTGTAGTCCTGATCTACATTGGCCACTTGCATGTACTACCTGATCAAAATTTATTTCCAATTAAAAAAATATCATAAAGGTCCTAGTTTGTAAATAACCCCATTCAGGAAATAAGCTTTTGACTTTATCATGGATGTGCTTCATAGTGCTTAAGGTGTGTTGATCTAATAGCCAGGAGATTCTTGTAGAAAACCTTGCTCATCCACAAATCCCTTGGATTAGTCTCTTGGAACCTAACCTATTTCACAAGATTCTTGTAAGTGTAAAACGTACCAAGCGAAAAGCATGCATGATGCTGAGCTGTTTGGAGAAAAAGCGGGATGGGAGCTTAGTAAAGAAATTTCCACATAGGGAAATACAACTACATCTTTTCAAATTAAATCAGGGCTCTGCGCTAATTTGTGAAGCAGGGAATCTGCCCTGCTAAGATCACTTGTAAACTCTGAATCTCATTTTTCTGGTCTCAGAGTTTTGGGTTTTTTCCCCCCAACTATGATTGTTGAATTCCATATTGAAAGCCACGTATGGCAAGAAGCATATTAAAGTTGGTATATACATCTTAAAAGAAGCTGAACCCAATTCAAACTCAGACGTACCCAAGAAACTTGTGAAATTCTATAGATCCCTGGTTCGGTTCACTTAGTGTCATGATTCTTTGGCTTTTCCCCCACTTCAAGAAAATGTAAGTGTAAATGATGGTCTACTCCTGATGTATAAACATGACTAGTTGACAACGCTGATGTGTGATTCTGGAACAGTCGTAACACAATTTCGGTTGACTCCATGTAGACCTTGAATATTAATTAGCCATTCATATTAAGGCAATAATAGATGAAAATAAAAAGGAAAGGATTACACATTTCTCCCTATGGAGCAGACTGGTAAAACTTGCTGAATTCTATAGGCTTTTATTAGTCTTAATAGCCTATTAATGACTTGGAGGGGGGAAAGGGGTGGGTGACTAGCAGTGAAGTGGACATGTTTGATCAAAGTCCATGCATACAAATGAACCTGCATTTATATTACTGATATGGAAGATTTAAAGAGAGTACAAGTTATTTTCTTGAATCTATTTAACCAGCAGATATTCATGGGGTAATCCAGAGGGGTTCACTATGGCTATGCAAACATTACTAACATAGTATTTAGATGTTGATTTGCACTGTGAGTTATGCCAATTAAATGTCCCCCGTGGACAATAAATTTCAGTGGAAAATAATGGTGGGTGACTGTCTGTAGAGGGAATCCCAGACCATTTGTTGTTGTTGTTTATTTATCTGAAGAATATCTGAAGAAATTTCCTGGGAGAAAGAAAGATTTCTATTTGTGTTTTCTCCTCTTTGACTGTTGTCGAAATACTGTACTTTATGGAGTATAAGACACACTTCCCCCCCCCAAAAGAGGGTGAAAATTTGGGTGCGTCTTATACACTGAATGTAGCCCCACCCACCTGCCACCCCCTACCCTTCGGCCGTTTTCGGCCTCCGCACATCGCGATTTTGGCCTCTGCACGCTGTTTTAGACCTGTTCTAGGCTGCGGGGATCGACACAGCACATTGCCACCTCTGTGCTTCACATTTTTGGCCTCTGCACACCCTGTTTTTGGCCTCTGTGCATCGCGTTTTTGAGTGGTTCCAGGCGGCAGGATCTGTGAAAAGCTGACACGCAAAGGCCAAAAATGGGGCACGTGGAGGCCGAAAACGCAATGCGTGGAGGCGGTGATCAGCGGTGATGTGCTGTGGTGATCCCTGCAGCCTGGAACGGGTCTAAAACTGAGCGTTCGGAGGCCAAAAACACAAGGCATAGCAGCCAAAAACGCGAGGCACAGAGGTGGCGATGGTCTGTGGCAAACTCTGCAGCCTGGAACAGCTGATTGGGGGTATTCTGGGAGGGCAATCCACCCGCCAATCAGCTGCTCGTGCTGAATCATGCTGTAATAATGTGCTGAAGCTGTTTGCTATTTGCTGCAAGGACGCTAGCCTGATGAATACCGATGGATGCTGGTAGGCAGAGGCAGATTTTTTTTTCTTCCTCCCAAAAAATTAATGTGCGTCTTATACTCTGGAGCATCTTATACTCCGAAAAATACAATAGATCTTTCTGGGTTGTCCAGTTTTGCACTTGTACATATACCATCTACCTCTTTTGGGATCTGGACCTTTTAAAATCAAGCTTCCTCCTTTTTAGTTTTATATAACACACCTTCATTTTTACCTGTATTCTTCATTTCTGACCGCTGACTTTTCACCATGATAAAGATTTGATCTGAAAACCCCACTCCTTCCCCTCTCCCCCGAAGTCCCTTCCTGTCCTATGGTTTATCCAGTTTTGAACCATCTCATTCCAGGAGTCTATCATAAGATAAAAGTTCTTTGGAATGTGTGTGAAATGCTTCAGTAAGTGTTGATTGAAAATTGTAGTACTTAAATCCTTTGCTTCAGGTATGCAAGGATTTCAGAAGCTGTTCTCCTTTTGGAGGGAGCGAGTTAGAAAAATAAAAGCATGATCATTCCACGCTAAGAGGATTTTGGTGATTAGGAAGGGAACTTTAGGGCACACACTGATTTCAAAGAAGAAGAAGGGGGGGGGAAGGAAATCAATGTCCAAACAGGACTGAATCATTCACTCTAAGATTAAAGTGCTTACCACAAAGTTACACCTATTAACTAGGGGTTCAGCTTTTTGTCTGTCCTATGTATAAAAATGTCACAAGTTCATCTTTGTGGTTTCCTTGTTGTTAAAAAAAGATCCCTGTTTTGCTGAGCAGAGCTTTAAGTTAATGTCAGATATATCTGACATTAGAATTTACAAGAATAATATTTCTGTAAATCTGAGAGCATGGCACTGTTTCAAATGCTCACTATAAAGATTCCTAATATAGGTAGTTGTCGACTTACAACGGTTCATTTAGTGACCGCTCAAAGTTACCACCTCACCAAAAAATCATGATTTATGAGCATTTTCCCACACTTACGACTGTTGCAATATTCCCATGGTCACATGATTAAAATTCAGATGCTTGGCAGCTGAATCATATTTATGATGGTTGTAATCACCTTTTGTGACCTTCTGACAAGCAAAATCAATGGGGAAGCCAGATTCATTGAATAACCGGCATAATGGAATGGAATGGAATAAGACAATTAATCAGTGGAACAACATGCCTCCAGAAGTTGTGAATGCTCCAACACTGGAAGTTTTGGAACACTGGAAGTTTTTAAGAAGATGTTGGATAACCATTTGTCTAAAGTGGTGTAGGGTTTCCTGCCTAGGCAGGGGGTTGGACTAGAAGACCTCCAAGGTCCCTTCTAACTCTGTTATTCTATTTTATAAAGGAATAGGAATAATAGAACGAGCTGGAAGGGACCTTGGAGGTCTTCTAATCCAGCCCCCTGCTCAGGCAGGAGAACCTATTCCATTTCAGATAAATGACTGTCCAGTCTCTTCTTAAAAACCTCCAAAGATGGAGTACCCATGATTTCTGGAGGCAAGCTGTTCCACTGGTTAATTGTCCTCCCTGTCAGGAAGTTTCTCCTTAATTCCAGGTTGCTTCTCTCTTTGATTAGTTTCCATCCATTGTTTCTTTCTTGCGTTCTGGTGCTTTGGAGAATAATTTGACCCCTTCCTCTTTGTGGCAGCTCCTCAAATATTGGAATATTGCTATCATGTCACTCCTAATTATTCTTTTCTTTGGACTAGCCAGACCCAAATCCTGCAGCTGTTCTTCACAGGTTTTAGTCTCCAGGCCTTTGACTCCATGCAACTAATTTAACAACCCCAGTGATTAACTTAACAACTGTGGCAAGAAAGGTTGTAAAGTGGGATAAAATTCCCTTAGCAAATGTCTCACGTAGCAACAGAAATTTGTGTCAGTTGTGGTCGTAAGTTGAGGACTACCCGTGCGTGCTCTTTTTTTTAAAAAAAGACAAGATTCCTCTCATACACCCTTTTAAGTATGCCCTTTTTCCCACAATGTATTCTTCCTTTTTGGATGTCATTGTGTCAAATATTCATTGACAACCTTCAGTCTCAAAAGACTATGGTATCGTGTACTGGAAAGAGGTCCTAAAACAGCATCTGGTGTGACTAAAAAGGCCAATTCAAGAGTGGCACTGAAGGCAGATACGTTCCGTCCCCTGCCTAGCCTCCAGATTTCGCTGGTTCCGGGACTGCCTCTTTGCCTCAGCCTGCCGAACAAGTGTCTCTTCAAATTGGAGAAGGCCATGCTGCGTCTTTAGCCTCCAAGCTGAATGATCGGAGGTCAAGGTTTCCCAGTCGTTAATGTCCATTCCCAAGGCCTTTAGATCCCTCTTGCAGATATCCTTATATCGCAGCTGTGGTCTCCCTCTGAGGCGCTTTCCCTGCACTAATTCACCATACAGGAGATCTTTCGGAATCCGACCATCAGCCATTCTCATGACATGCCCAAGCCAGCGTAGACGTCACTGTTTCAATAGTGTATACATGCTAGAAATTCCAGCACGTTCCAAGACTGCGCTATTTGGAACTTTGTCCTGCCAGGTGATGCCAAGAATTCGTCGGAGACCGCGCATATGAAAAGTGTTCAACTTTCTCTCCTGCCGTGCATAGAGGGTCCAAGACTCACGCAGTACAAGAGAGTGCTCAGGACGCAGGCTCTATAGACCTGGATCTTTGTATGTTCCGCCAGCTTCTTATTAAGCCATACTCTCTTTGTAAGTCTGGAGAATGTTGTGGCTGCTTTACCAATACATTTATTCAGCTTTTTGGATATCTTTGTGTCAAATATACAGCTATGAATTTGCCATTCGTTGCTACCCATCCATAACATCACCCATTATATGAAGTTGGCTCTTGTTTCACACTCATTGAAATCCATGGCAGATTTCTTTGGCATCCTCTGTGCCTTGTGTTTGCTGGGGAAAAAAAAACAACAACAGCAAAACCTCTGCCTGGAAAAATAGAATTGAAACACGAACACAAGATTGGTCTTGGTAATTGGCTCTGAGCTCACGTAGATTGCACGGTCACATAAGTACATTATAGAGCATTTGTGTAGCGCAGAAAATGTCAGAGTGATGAGTATTTTCAGTGGCTGGGCATGCATTCTTCTATCCATTGTCAGGGGGGAAGGTAATATTTTATAAAGTTTGTCAAAAAAACCCAAAAACCCAACAACACCCCAAAAAACATCGCAAATCATTCTCGTAACAAATACTGATCAAGCCATTTGCAAACGCTTGCGCAAGGATGTCAGAGGATAGTCTGAGGAATAGCTCCTTTGCCTTTGCAGACAGATTTCAGAGACTGATGGCTTGCTATTAGGGTAATGCGCATCTGCTGATGTGTGTCAGCAGTGAGTCAAAACAGCTTTTGAGATTATGTTGCTAACATGCTGAGGGAAGGGACGGAGTCAATGGCTAACCAGCGTTGGCTGTGCCGGGGGCAACAGAAGTTCCTTTGATGTGAGTTGCTGGTAGAATATATGTAAAAAGCATTTAAGGCAAATCGGATTCCCTACAAGAAGCTTTCGGTTGGACAACAGGTGTTTGCTTTGACCGAGGGCAGATGTACTAAAACGACTTTTATAGATGAGTGAAAACGGCAATAGAAAAACAGTTTACCACACAGAGAACCTGCTGAGAGTGTGAAACACGGAAATGATGGGTAGGGCAAGTTTGTAATAAAAGAGTTATTTGAATGGGACCGAACGAGTCTTCAAGAGGGCAGGAGAGCAACAGAAACCTGATAGGCTGGTAATAATTACGGATCCAGTATCGCCACCTCTTGGCTAAAGCAGAGAATTGCTAGATTTTTAAGCATCTGTGATGGCGCTTGGATGTGAACTAAATGTCTCTTTGCCCGGGTCAGTGTAAATCCTTGAATTTTGCTTTTCTACATTCACTATAAAAGATGTCCAAAAAATATGACTTATTTCACTCTACTTCCGTAAAGTATGAAATAGAAGTCACATTTACTGGGAAACCTGACCCGTCGAACCCAGTGAGATTTATTTCTGAGTAGACCCAAGAATCATGCAAGGTTTTACTGGTAGTCCTCCAATTGCAACAGTTCGGTTAGTGACCGTTCGAAGTTAAAACAGCCCTGGAAAAAAAAGGGAGACGTTTGATCATTTTTCACACTTATGACCATTGCAGCCTCTCCGTGATCTCGTGATCAAAATTCAGATGCTTTGCAACTGACTCATATCTATGACAGTTGCAGTGTCCCGAGGTTTGGGGCTCCCCTTTTGCGACCTTCTGACAAATAAAGTCAATGGGGATGCCAGATTCACTTTACAACCATGCTACGGATTTAACTTTTATGGGAAGCTAACCCCCCCCCCCCGAAGAATGACATATTTTGAGAAATATTTTTTTAAAAAGCCAAGATAAAGTATTTCCCCTAAAAGAAATAAAAATCTTAAGGGAGACAGAAACTCAGCCCCAGCTCTCTGTCTACCCCACCCCAAGCAAATACCGAGCTGGGGCAGCTTTAGAAGTGCAGATTTGGTAATCCATTACTCCCTGCAGCAAGATCTGAACAAAGGTAGGATGAACCCATTACCATCTAGCAGCAGCGTTCACCACATGGCACAATCTCCTAAGGACATTGCATCACCCGCCAAACTTCAACCAAACCTAGCTCAGACAACCTACAGAGCCAGCTATGACCACTACAACAGCCAATAGAATACATGTTCTTGCACAGGAACAGGAAGCTCAAGTTCAAAGCCCAAGAGAAGGTATAAATAACCCTCATTCTCAATTCCATGTGGTCAGCTACCCAGAATCCCATGTGTTTGGTGGTTCTGCTCCATCAATAAATAGACCTTCTTTCCAATCAGCCTCCAGCCTCCATTATGCCTCCAGTACCTTTCTCCCAGCTTGGAACTGAATCAAATGGATATTTCTTCCGACACACTGCTTTGATTCACTTAACAGTTGTGGCAAGAACAGTCGTAAAATGGAGCAAAATTCACTTAACAACGGTCTCATTTAGCAACAGAAATTTCTCAGTTGGGCTCAGTTGTGATCATAAGTCGAGGATTACCTGTATTATGTATTGATAGAAAGTTGTGATAAAGGAGAAGTAGCTCTGCCCTTAAGAAGTACATTGTCTCTTCTGATAACTTCGTAAAGCTGTTTATCTTCAGAACAAACACAAGTATGTCTTTTTTCCCTCCCTTGGCTAATTTCTTAAAACAATCCGCAACCCACGGCAGATTATAAGCGTCTTAATTATAAATCCCCAGAGATGCTGATCCCTTTTTAACTATTCTGTATGCAAGGCCATACTCTAATAAATGCAAATCAATGCCTTCCAGTTTCATGTTCCCACTTGCTACACCTTGTAAGTAACAATCCCCCCCCCTTTTCCCCTCTTGTTCTCTTCCTCCCCATTTCAGGAGAATAAATGTATGCAAACGAGGAGAAGGGAGCAATATGATAATGTTGATTATTACCTGGATTTTAAATCTGGCGTTTTAGAATCGTGCAAAAGCACTGTACTTGTTAACTTTCATTAGTAGCACCCTAATCTCTTTCAGCTTTGGGGGAAAAAACATGCAAAAACCTCCATTTGAATTTGTGCATGTAAAATCACATAATTATAATCTTGTTATTATAGCCGTTAGAGCATTGGAAAATAGGTTCTATGCATGTCTGTATGTACAGTATGTATGTTTATAAGAATCAGCTTATTATTATAGATTAATAATAATAAAACATTATTTCTTTTATCCAAGGGAGACAGAAATGTTGCATCCTCCCTACTTCCCAAGATTTCCTTAGTTTAACCTTCAGGATTGAAATTTCCAAGCCAGGTATTTCAGTCCCAACCCTCTTCCCAGCTCAGGTGAAATCTAGTTCAGGTGGCCCTCAGTTTATGACAGTGATGCGTTGTCCCCGGTTCAGACTGGTTCGCAAGAACCGTTAGTAAAACTGGCAGGAGGCCCCGCCCACTGCCCCGGGTGTCATCATCGGCAATCTGCACATGCGCTGAAGCGATCCCGTTGCGAACCGGTGATAAAGGTAAGTAGAACTCATCCTTGGTTTACGACCACAACTGAACCCAAAATTTCTATTGTTAAGCAACATAGTTGTTAAGTGAATTTCAACCCATTTTACAATCTTTCTTGCCACAGTTGTTGTTGTTGACTTCCAAGGTCCCTTTCAACTCTGTTATTCTATTTCCACGTCCACCCAGAATTAAATCCCATTCAACTCAATACATTTATTTCTGGATATGTATCTATCTATTTATTTTTTTTGTTTATTTATTTATTTATTTGTCAAGCATATATAAGATAACAGGTAAAAGTATATACATAATTTGAATACAAATTGAAGAGTAAGAGTAAAAAAAAAAGGAATATTAGGACAGGGACGATAGGCACGCTGGTGCGCTTATGCATGCCCCTTACAGACCTTTTAGGAATGGGGTGAGGTCAACAGTAGACAGTCTAAGGTTAAAGTTTTGGGGGCTTGGGGAAGAAACCACAGAGTCAGGTAGTGCATTCCAGGAATTTACCACTCTGGTCAATGCCTGGAATGTCAAATATTGGGGTATTTTCTGTTTATCTCAGACTGTGTTCTGAGACTACAGTTGGTCCAGAACGTAGCCGCGCGAGCTGTCGTGGGTGCACCTAGGTACACCCAAATTACACCAATTCTCCGCGAGCTGTACTGGCTCCCTATTGGTCTCCGGGCACAATTCAAGGTATTGGTTATTACCTTTAAAGCCTTACATGGCTCAAGGCCAGGTTATCTTCGAGACTGCCTTCTGCCGCATAGCTCCCAGTGACCGGTAAGATCCCACAGAGTTGGTCTCCTCCAGGTCCCGTCAGCTAAACAATGTCAGCTGGTGGGCCGGTGGGGAAGGGCCTTCTCTGTGGCTGCGCCAGCTCTCTAGAACCAGTTACCTCCTGAGGTCCGGGCCATCCCCACCCTATTGGCCTTCCGAAAAGCGGTGAAGACCTGGCTTTTCTGGCAGGCCTGGGGCCGTTGATCTCGCTCTTGTGCTCTGGCGAGATCCGGCCATGAATGGTGTGAATGAGTTTTTAATGTTTTTAATGTTTTTTAATTTTTCAATGTCTTTTTATAATGATTTTTTAAATGTATTGTGAGCCACCCTGAATCTTCGGAGAGGGACGGTATATAAATTTAATTAATTAAATTAAATTAAATTAAATTACTGACCTTGTTCTTTCTATTATTATTTTTTACTTTAAAAGTATTGCTGTTGGAAGACAACACTTTCCTGCATCTGCTGGACGCCAATCCATAAAAATTATGCCATAATAAATCTGTTAAATCTTCAAGGCTATTTCTTTTCTTTTCTTTTTGCATTTGCATTACTTTAGTAATTGTATGGATACTGGCCATTCCATCCCTGAATAATACAAATTAATGTGGTGCTTCTTTAAAAAAAAAAAAAAGGAGGGGAGAATTTAAGTCCAACCATAATTTGCATCCTGACGATAAATTAAAAGCTTAACATAAAGGTTGCTGTTTGGTTGACAAGTAATTTCACAGCATTTTTCAGAGAAGACAATAGCTTTCCCCCATTATTTTTTGCCTCCAAACTACAGAGAGGCATGGGGGTAATGAAGTGATGCCCTGTTACTTCAGTAGGGATAATTGTGAGGAAGCTCTAAACCCTCTGAAAAGTTAATTAATCAATTTTCTTGCTGAAAATGAAAGCCAGTTGAACTAGGGGTTAAGACACCAGGCTAGACACTAGGAGGCTGTGAGTTCTAGTCCTGCCTTAGGCATGAAAGCTGGCTGGAGAACTTTGAGCCAATCACTCGTTCTAGTCCCGCCTTAGGCATGAAAGGTGACTGGAGAACCTTGAGCTAATCACCCGTTCTCGTTCTGCCTTAGGCATGAAAGATGGGTGGGGAACTCTGAGCCAATCACCCATTCTAGTCCCACCTTAAGCATGAAAGCTGACT
>WNWU01000019.1:5494267-5504802 GCA_012654045.1 Ptyas mucosa | reverse complement strand
TTGAGCCAATCACCCGTTCTAGTCCGGCCTTAGGCATGATAGCTGATTGGGGAACTTTGAGCCAATCTCCCATTCTAGTCCCGCCTTAGGCACCAAAGTTAGCTGGGTGACTTTGGATCGGTCCTTCTCTTTCAGCCCAACCCACCTCACAGGATTGTTGTGGGGAAAATTGGAGAACAAAGGAATATTAGGTATGTCTGCTGCTTTGAGTTACTTATAAAGTAATAAAGGCAGATGAGATTCTAATAAATAAAACATTAAAGGAAAAGGGGCAGCACAATTCTGAAGGATTGTGGTTGTTACAACATTTGTTTTCTTTTTTCTTCTTTTTGTATATATACAGTATATGTATACACACACATGCGTGCACAAATAATAATGAAGTTAATAAAAATTTCAGACAAAGCTACTAAATTTCATGAAAACGATGTAACAAAAATATTTTTCCTACTTTTTTTCTATAGTAAAGGGCCCAGCATATCTAGTAGTGTTGCAGTGATATGGCTTGGTGTCAATTCATATCTCTGATATCTCTTATCTGTTTTGGTTTAACAAAATCGTGTTTTTCCTTCCATCCTTAGGTCTGTCCTTTGTCACAATTTCCAATTATATTTCTTTTAGAAAGATACAGAGAAGGAACAAATGACTAAGGGCAAATCAGCCATCAGCATAATTATTCCATTTACAAGCACGTGTACCAATGTTGAACATTACTTGTTTACTTCAGAAAACCAAATGGTAAACGGAAATATATATATAGATAATTTCTGAGCCTATTTGTTTGGCATTTGACAAACACCTTTGCTATGAAAGCAATTCCATCCCTCCGTATTTTGCCCATATTATTTTTTTTTTAATAATAGGAAAAGAAGTAACAGTAGAAAAAAATGAAGCAAGATATGTCCGTGAAGAAAACAAATTTAGTAGTCTCCAGAATGAACTGATAAATTTGAAGCAAATCTGTATTTATTACATTCACAGCAGGTGTAGTATGCATATAAGCAGAGTTTTGAAGCTTATAAATAACTTAACATGTTTTTACATGTGCATTCATGCATTCAGTTATCAGTAGGGTAATATGCTGACATTTATTGGAATTTATATACAGAATGGAATGTATGGTTTGGCCTTCCACATACATGCATGTTTATCTCTATTCTGTGTATTGTGGGTAATTCAAAAGGTTAATACAAACATGTCAAGGAAATACAGTTATTCTGTGTTTAGTGTGGCACATTTTCACGTATTTTTCTTTTGCCACTTAAAAAAATTGGAACAACTGCATGTGCTTTCATATCCAACATTGTGGAGCTTTATAAAAAATGTAGCCTAGCATACACTTTAAAATATTCCCAATGATCACATTAGCTTTAATAGTATAATTTCAAAACATATTTTTGGAGAGAAGAAACCAGGAAATATTGTTCTCCCACTTTTAATAACCGTAGAGCTTTTTTTGCAGATCGTATTACACACCTGCACACTCATGTTGTACTACAATTGGTCTGGAAGTTTCTAAAAGTTTTCCTCTCTGAAAATGATACCTCTGCCTTATTCTCAGGGTGCTTCAGCATTTCTTTCAAATTTATCTCATAGTAGTTTTGCGCTTACTTAAATATTGGAGATGGCCAAGAGAGAGGTATGCTAATGTCATTTGATTTCTATTATGTATTTTTCTATTGTTCTGAAGCTCCACATGGCGGTGCTTCCCAATCTAAAAGGGGGGGAGTCCTTAAGAATATTATCTTCTGGGATTTAATGGAAGCATTAAATGCTTCCTCCTCCTTTTGAAAGCTGGAGAGTCCTTCCAGATTTTACTCTGCTAGTTGTTGCTGAGTATAGGGGGCTATGCTTATCTCCGTTTCAAGGCTATTGAACCAGGCGCTGTCCAAAGACAGTGTCATGTGGCCAGCATGACATTATGGAGAGCCTTTACCTTCCAACTGGTGATACCTATTTCTCTTAATTGCATTTGTATGCTTTCTTTTGAATGCACAAGTTTGAAAATAAACCATGTCTCCTTCCAGGTGCAGAACACTGAAACAGTAATTGAAGGAAAACAGAGCTGTTATTTTTACAGTGAAGAAATTTGCAGACAATAAAATGGTTTCTTCATCTTTCGTTTGAATGGAATGGAATGGAATGGAATGGAATGGAATGGAATGGAATGGAATGGAATAGAATAGAATGGAATAGAATAGAATAGAATAGAATAGAATAGAATAGAATAGAATAGAATAGAATAGAATAGAATAGAATAGAATAGAATAGAATAGAATAGAATAGAATAGAATAGAATAGAATCCTTTATTGGCCAAGTGTGATTGGACACACAAGGAATTTGTCTTTGGTGCATATGGTCTCAGTGTACATAAAAAGAAAAGAACCATAAAGTACAACACTTAATGATAGCCATAGGGTAGAAATAAGCAATCAAATCATACTAGGAAACAATATCAATATAAATTGTAAGGATACAGCATCAAGTTACAGTCATGCAGTCATAAGTAGGAGGAGAGGGTGATAGGAACGATGAGAAGACTAATAGTAATAGTAATGCAGACTTAGTGAATAGTTTGACAGTGTTGAGGGAATTATTTATTTAGCAGTGTGATGGCGTTTGGGGAAAAAACTGTTCTTATGTCTAGTTGTTTTGGTGTGCAGTGCTCTATACTGTCGTTTTGAGGACAGGAGTTGAAACAGTTTATGTCCAGGATGCGAGGGGTCTGTAAATATTTTCATTTTACCTTAGCAACGTAAGGTATCTATGTGCTGTTTTGCTTTATTTTTATTCATATTTCTTCATAGTCTGCTAGTAGCAGCCATCTTCCTTTGTGTTGTCAAGACATTTCAGGTAGACAAGGTTTGTCTTTCAGCTCAGCTAGAGAAGGATATGTTTTAGGCATTGTTTTATATGGGGCTTCCAGATTTGGGTTGCAGAAACCTAGGTAACCACTGGATGGCAGCAAAGAGATTCAGAAATTGAACTGTGTGTTTGCTCTCTAGTGGTCTTTATAGATTTGGTAACCCCAGTTTATGTATTTGAGAAGAATTAGGGTTTCTGTGTTGACTGTCCATTAAGGAAAGTGCATTGAAGTCCAATCTGTAACTGGGTGAAATAGCATATCCTTTAGTACTTGTTCAAATACACCGTCACAAAGATAAGTGTAAGCTGTACAAAGAGTAAACCTTCCTATTCAGAATACAGCAGGAAGTGCTGTATTTATTTGTTTATTTTATTTATTTGTATGTGATTTAGGGCTTCCTGCTTGAGCAGAGGGTTGGACTAGAAGACCTCCAAGGTCCCTCCCAACTCTGTTATTCTGTTGTTATTATTATATTTTTTACAAATAACTCAAGGCAGCGAACATATCTAACACACCTTCCTCCTCCTATTTTCTCCACAACAACCCTGTGAAGTGGGTTGGACTAAGAAGAGAGTGATTGGCTCAAAGTCACCCAGTTGGCTTTCACTGCTAAGGCGGGACTTGAAATCACAGTCTCCTGCTTTCTAGCCTAGTACCTTAATCGTTAAACAAAACTGTTTATACTTCATGGATGCATTTACTGTATTTTTCAGAGTATAAGACACACCTTTTTACCCCCCAAAAGAGGGTGAAAATCTGGGTGCGTCTTATAGTCCTAATGTAGCCTGCCCAGCCTCTGAAACAGAGGTTTCAGAGACTGAAAAAAAAGCCTCTGAAACAGAGGTTTGAGAGGCTGAAAACAAAGCAAGGCGCAGAGCTCACAACCAATGAACCTGTTGCTAAAGTTCACCTCTGGGAACAGCTGATTGGGGGTATTCTGAGAGACCGATCCACCCCCAATCAGCTTTTTTCTTATTTTCCTCCAAAAACTAAGGTGCGTCTTATACTCCACTGCATCTTATAGTCCAAAAAATACAGTATTCATTCTTGCTACCTCAAAGGAAAGAGTCCCTTGAATCAAGAACTTTAATCAATGCCAGTCATTTCTGTGAGACATAAGGAAAATCTGGCAGCTTGGAAAAATCGGAAGAATTCTATATCATGGTTTGTGTGAATAAACTAGAGTTGAGAAAGAACAACTTGTAATTGCAAGAAGAAAACATTGTGATGAGTTTTGAGATCTCTATTTTGATACTGATATGTACACCGACTACATTTTTAACTTGAGCCTCTTAACCTACTTCAAAAGCTTGAAAGGGAAACTGCAAAGTTCAATAAGCAATGAAGAGTTAAAAAGAACAGTCAGAGTAAGTCTGGAGAGTGAAAAGGTAGCTAAAGGCAATTGCTAGAGAAGAAAATAGATACTACAAGGTCCTCATGCAGAAAATAGTCCAGAAATCCAAAATCACTGAAAATTGAAACTGAAAATATCTCCAGGGAATTAGATTGAGAGTGATGGCTACAAAAACACCACAGATTTTAACAGAATAACAGAATTAGAAGGGACCTTGGAGGTCTTATAGTCCAACCACCTGCTCAAACAAGAAACTCTATAACATTTCAGACAAACGGTTGCCCAATCTCTTCTTAAAAACTTTTTTGATGGAGCACCTACAACAGGGGTGTCAAACTCACATCGTCGTGGCAGTGTCATGTTATATATCAGGACTTCCCCCCCTTCATTAAACCGGGTGTGGGTGGGTGATACACATGATGTATCCGACCCGTGGGCCGGGAGTTTGACAGCCCTGACCTACAACTTCTGAAGGCAAGTCTTTCCACTGATTAATTGTTCTAAGCTGTCAGGAAATTTCTCCTTAGTTCTAGGTTGATTTTCTCTTTGATGAGTTTCCACCCATTGTTTCTTGTCCTACCTTCAGGTGCTTTGGAGAATACATTAACCCCATCTTCTTTATGGCAGCCCGTTAGATAGGGGAACACTGCTATCATGTCACCCCTAGTCCTTCTTTTCATTAAACTCGCCATACTCAATTCCTGCAACTATTCTTTCGGGTTTTTTTTTTATCCACCACTCTTTTAATCGTCTTTGGTACTCTTCTCTGCACTCTTTCAAGAATCTCAATATCTTCTTTATATCATGGTGACCAAGATTGGATGCAATATTTTAAGTGTGATCTCATCAAGGCATTATAAAGTGGTACTAACACTTCACATGATCTTGATTCTATCCAGCGGTGAAATCCGGCCGGATCTATCCGGATCGTGCGAACTGGAAGGGGCGGTGGCGGGAGGCTCCGCCCCCCCGGGATGTCAATACATCCTGTTTTTGACCCTCTGTGCATGCTCAGAGGCTCTGCACATGCCCAGAAGAGGCACGTGCACTCACATTTCGGAACTGGTAGCGAAGGTAAGAGCATTTCACTGCTGATTCTTTCTCAATGTCAATGCAGACTAGGACTGTGTTGGCTTTGTTGGCAAATGTAACACTTCCGTACAAAAGATTTTGTGTGTGTGTGTATCACATGACTTATGGGTAACCCACCGACCCACCCACCCTCCCTCCCTCCCTTCCTTCCTTCCTTCCTTCCTTCCTTCCTTCCTTCCTTCCTTCCTTCCTTCCTCTCCTTTCTAAATTATAGCAATAATTTGCTATTCTGGTGCAATCCTGTTTTGTTAACTGCTCTGTGACTATAAAGCACAGTATGTGAATATTCTAAACAATCAAATAGGCTCCAGGAATATCAATGTCAGATTTGAAAGTACAGGGACATTCCTTTCAGGAGATTAGGACAGACATTTCCCATTTGCAAATATGTTCCAATTTAGCCATTAATGGCCAAAGCTAGAGAGCAATTTGTACTTTAAAAGAGAGTCAAAGAATATTATTAAGAAGCATCTATTTTACATTTTGTGAATTTGTGGGTGGGGGAAGAAGCTGATTTGTAATGTGATACACATGTAAATGTGTAATTATTAGGAGAAATAATTCAAAAGAATGTGTTGGCTTCCTGAGAAATAGAAAGGTCTGCTTGGAATTGCATGTAAGCCTTGGCTACCTTGTGTTCAGATACTGCATAATCTGCTAAAAGGAATGATAAAGCCATTGTACTGATGAATGGTTCATTCCGAAGCATTAAAGAAAATTTATGTTAAAGCAACTGTCATTAAAAACATTAATTAATCAAAGACACTTGCACACTAGACTTTAATTTGATTTCTGTTAGTGAGACATCAATACTACATTAGCTAATCGTTGGTTTAATGACGATCATAAACTGGCCCCTCCACCCCTAATACTCTCAACTTTCACATTTATCTTAATATTCTGGCTTATTTTGGGATATGATGGTATTCCTGCGGATTTATATTTATTATCCCTTGTCACGTTTATGCCTATAATCATCAAATGAAATGTTCTAAACTGAACCCACTACTAATTGTTCCATTGTAGTCATTTGTTGTTTTTCTTCAGTTTCAAGCTTTAAAATGAATTTATGTGCTGGTTTTGTGCAGGCTGGTTTGGCAGATGAAGATTTATTCAGTTACGCATCATAACAGGAAGTGATGAATCAATGAAAATTAGAGTTGGACAGGTAAGTAGAGATGTTGGATAAGTGTTTCCAGCAGGGTCTCATGCCATCTTTAACAGGGATGGTTACAGTGTCACTGAAAACAAAGATCATAAGAAATGTTTGTGGGAATCTTAGAACAATTAATCAGGGTATAGCCTGCATTTAATTATAATATAAACAACTAAATTTATATTAAATATGATCACTTCTAAAATTACTACAAAGTAAAAGTATGTAAAACAATATCAAGTAATCATATCTAAAATGTAAATGAATTATAATTACAAATCATGTATTGTGGGACATACATGTGGGAATTAAAACAACAACAAACCAACAAACAGAGAACAATTATGACAATGTTTCAATATCTACATTTCCTTCATTGTGAAGGTAAGGACACTTTGAAGTGTAGTTTCTTTCAACATTTGTTTGTTTTGTCATTCCACCAAGTTCTAAGAGTGTGGTAACTAATTGTTTACAACATTCTAAGGGTAGAGGTCTTTGTGTCTTGCATTAAGCCTTACTATGTGGTTCCTGATTATGGAATAATATTCAAATAGTTTTCATTGAGTTGTCAAAAGATGAGAGGAAACAATTACTTATTGTAGATTATGATGTGTGGGTAATCTACAGTTAGATTCACAGTCTAAGACTGGTGGAAATTTAATAATTTATTTGGGACCTAAGTGTCAGTTTGGTCTAACAAGTGGCAACTCCAAATATCAACCAACAAATGCTCTGTCTTGCACATTGGCAAAAAAAATCAAAACATAAAATACAAATTAGATGGACATGGCCTTGTAGATGACCCTCACTCGGTCAAGGACCTTGGAGTATTCATCTCTAATGATCTAAGTGCCAGAGCCCACTTTAACAACATTGCCAAAAAAACATTAAGAGTTGTTAACCTAATCTTGCGTAGCTTCTTCTCTGGTAATGTTGTATTACTAACTAGAGCATACAAAACATTTGCTAGACCAATTCTTGAATACAGTTCATCTGTCTGGAACCCGCACTGCATATCGGAGATACATACAATCGAGAGAGTCCAGAGATATTTTACGAGAAGAGTCCTCCATTCCTCTATCCGCAATAAAATACCTTATGCCACTAGACTTCAGATTTTGGGCTTAGACAACTTAGAACTACACCGACTTCAGTCTGACCTAAACATAGTACATAAAATTATCTGCCACAATGTACTTCCTGTCAATGACTACTTCAGCTTCAACCACAACAATAAATGAGCAAATAATAGATACAAACTCAAGGTAAATGGTTCCAAACTCGATTGCAGAAAATATGACTTCAGTAACAGAGTGGTCAATGCCTGGAATGCAATATCTGACTGTAGTTTCTACCCCAAACCCCCAAAACTTTAACCTTAAACTGTCTATTGTTGACCTCACCCCATTCCTAAGAGGTCTGTAAGGGGCGTGCATAAGTGCACCAGCGTGTCTACCGTCCCTGTCCTAATATTCATTTTTACTTACTCTTTTCATGTATTCAAATTATATGTATACTTTTACCTGTTATCTTATATATGCTTGACAAAATAAACTTATAACTTATAATTGGCAAAAAGAATCAGAACACAAAATACATGACCTTGTAGATGGCCCTCAATCTGCAAAGGACCTTGGAGTACTCATATCAAATGATCTAAGTGCCAAAGCCCACTGTAACAACATCGTCAAAAAGGCATTAAGGGTTGTAAACCTAATCTTGCGTAGCTTCTTCTCCGGTAATATTACACTACTAACCAGAGCATACAAAACATTTGCTAGACCAGTTCTCAAATATAGCTCATATGTCTGGAACCCGCATTGCATATCGGACATTAATACAATTGAACATGTCCAGAAAGAGTCCTCCACTCCTCTCTGCTCGCAACCAAATACCTTATGCCACCAGACTTGAAATTTTGGGCTTTGAAAATTTAGAACTATGTCGCCTTCGGTCTGACCTAAGCATAGCTCATAAAATCATCTGCTACAATGTCCTACCTATCAATGACTACTTCAGCTTCAACCACAACAATACACAAGCACACAATAGATACAAACTCAAGGTAAACCATGCCAAACTCGATTGCAGAAAATATGACTTCAGCAACAGAGTGGTCCATGCCTGGAATGCACTACCTGACTCTGTGGTTTCATCCCAAAACCCCCAAAATTTTAACCTTGGACTGGCTACTGTTGATCTCTCCCCATTCCTAGGAGGTCTGTAAGGGGCATGCATAAGAGCACCAGTGTGCCTACCATCCCTGTCCTAATGTTCCCTTTAATTTTATTAATTCATGCTTATACTTATATATATTATCTAATATGTACTCGACAAAATCAATAAATAAAAATAGATAAAATATTATTAAGGCAGAGTCTAAGATTATAGGCAGTTCAAAGCAGGTCTTTTTGTAAAATTAGGGTCTTCAGGTCTGATAAATTCAATATTCTCAGATATTGGGCAAGTCCTTTAGGTATGACTCCAGGGGGCGCCAAACATTGATTGGTATCTCAATGGATTTTCTTTTTCTTTAAGTGTTCAACTTTAATCAGCAAGTCCCGATATATATTTTTTTCAATTGTTTTTCCTCAATCCTAATATCACCCAAAATAGCAACATCAATGAATCAGACTTTCTTCTTTTTGATAACTGTTATATCAGGCAAGTTATGAACAATAATGCTTCCTGGATCTGAAAGTCCCATAAGATTTTAACCTGCTCATTTTCGAGAACTTTCTCAACTTGATAGTCCCAGCAGTTTTTACCACATTCAAAATCCAAACCTCTGGCCAAGGCAAAGTAGATTGTTTGTATGATTATTTTAAATTGATTATAGCTGCCCATTCTCATATCCTTGGGGTGGCTTAGAAATACAAATATCAAACCATAAAAGAGTTAAAATATATAATAATTGCTCTGAAGGCCTTTCCGATGACTAAGGCTGATGCAGCTGCAGTGGCTGAGACACACAAATTCTTTATTGATGGCTTTAATTCAGACTATAAACTCAGACCAAAGGAATTGCTTCATTAATAAGGTAATTAGTGGTTTGAGGGAGGCTTTGGGGATTAATATGAGGCTATACTGTTTGTATTGTTCAGTTACATACATATTTACAGTAATTATACATAGTCACAGGCATAGTTTAGTAGGTGGTTATGTTGTACAATGTGTTCCATTCATGTTCTGCCCCAGCTACGGACCCCAAAGAACACAGCACACACAAAGTCTGTACAAACCTTAGTTTACTAAATTAAATCAGTCTTTTTCAAACAAAGGCTGTTAATTAACTTTCTTAACACCCTACAAGAATCCAAAGAATAAATAATCGCAATCTTACTATGGTTGGCAGAAAGCCCAGAAGCAATTTGCAGGAAACTGATAAGAGAACTAAGATCCAGACGCGAAGAAGAGTGAGCGAAGTTGTTCCCTGCAAATTGCCTCAGTCGTCGTCCTTCCTTAAATAAGCGAAGGGAGTGGCCAATTAGCCCCAAGCCTTACTCTCGAGGAGACCTCCTCCTGAGGAGCCACTCCTGCCTTTTGGCAGCTCTGCGCGCCTGTGCATCAAGAAGGGGCTCCTCCTCTTCTTCCTCTTCACTTAAAGGAGCTTCTGGAGGTTCTGAAGGCCCTGGCTGAATCCCCGCCTCTGGCACCACATCTTCTCCAGCCTCCTCATTGTCTGACTCGAGTGCCAGCTTCACAGGCTGCTGGCGCAGCACCACACCAGCCTCCTCACTGTCGGAATCAGCTACTAGGTGCACAGGCCACTGACGGGCTACAACAATTCAGCATCCAAAATGGAGCAGGATGGCTTGCCACAAATACTGTCTACGTGGCTCAATACTAGGCAAATGTCATTTAGTTTTAATCCTATTTATTCTATATATGTATTTACACATGCTGTATTTCTATGACCTATTTTATATCTATTTTATTCACTCAGTGTTGAGTGTCATATATCTATAATTTGTAGGTGCTTCTGACACAAATAAAAAAAAATTAATAGGATATCAACAGGGGTGGGCAACTGTGGCTCTTTTACAACCTGTGGACTTCAACTCCC
>WNWU01000019.1:5454608-5476771 GCA_012654045.1 Ptyas mucosa | reverse complement strand
GGAAGGAAGGAAGGAAGGAAGGAAGGAAGGAAGGAAGGAAGGAAGGAAGGAAGGAAGGAGAAAGAGAGAGAAGGTTCTTTCAGTTAAAAAAAAGTCATGCTAATGTGCATCTGGGATTTAATTTCACCTGCAATCTGGGATCATATACACCCACATATACAGAAAGAGAAAGAGAGAAGAGAGGGGAGGGGAGGGTTCTTTCAGTTCAAAAAAGACTTGCAGTTAAAAGTGCAGGTCATCAGTGAACATGAAGGTAGTTCTGCATTCCCAGTTTGGAAGTGCAGAGTCAAGTGTAATGGAGGTACTGGAAGTCCATTTGGTGATGCTGCTCACAGTTTTTATCAATTTTTGGCAGTGCCTGTCTTCAAAGCCAGTGGAAACTTCATAGTACAGGGCAGTGGTGAAAAGCTACACAGATAAAACAGTAGATAGTAAAATGATAGTCCAGAGATATTCCGATAACAAAGTCTTCTTACCAGTTGTCGTAGTCATATACAATAAACAGTGGCAAACAGTAGCAAACACAGCAAATAACAGTAACGATCAGCAAAGAGCAATACTAATCAGCAGAGAGCAATAATGGTCAGCAAAAAGCAATACTAATCAGCAGAGAGCAATAATGGTCAGCAAAAAGAAACAAACCATGTTTCAAGCTCCCTCTTAAGGACATTGGCTACAGAGCTAACCAATCAGGACACAGTATGATGCAATACAGCAATACAGTCTTAAAGCTATATTGAAGTTTTATATATTGCCAACCCAACAAGTTAGGTAATTATCATTTCCTAACCTGCTCAAGCAGGTCACCCTATACCATTTCAGACAAATGGTTGTCCAATCTCTTCTTAAAAATCTCCAGTGATGGAGCACCCACAACTTCTGGACGCAAATCGTTCCACTGCTTAATTGTTCTAACTGTTAGGAAGTTTCTCCTTAGCTCTAGGTTGGTTCTCTCTTTGATTAGTTTCCATCCATTGCCTTCAGGTTCCTTGAAAAAGGTCTTTGAAGTGAGAACTGAACTGAGAGAGACCAAAAGTGTGAACCAAAGGTGAATGAACAGCCCTAAACAGGACATGGCAGTGCTACCCTCCCTGAACAAAACTCAAAAACTCTTGTGATTCAAATATAGTAGCTTGGATAAATAAATGTGTCTTCATTAATTTGGGGTGGTGGTGGTGGAATATCCAATAAAAAGTATCTGGTTCAGGGAGAAAGTCCAGTGAATGAATTGTCATTTTTACTTCCTTTCCATTCCCAAAATCAAAATTCTGAGCAGAACCTGAGACTGAAAAAGGTTGTGTATTTTTTTCCCCAACTTATCTATAATACAGGATCCTTTTTCAATTCTCACCGGGTCTCTTAGAACATATTTACTTATCTTTGCCTGGCATGATGGGGAGATAAATAAACAGTGCAGTTCTAATAGTGAATGTGGATGTCAGAGGCTTACATTTCACAATATAGAATGGATCCTCAGGTAATTAAACTTTAGATGGGCTGCTTTACTTTCCTGGCCTAAAAGCAGATGGACTTGATATCCGTCATATTTGATTCCTTTGTTAAAACAACGACAACTTTTTCAATCTCATGAGCATTTAATGAACCCTTCAAATAAGATGATATATAAAGGTGTGGGTTTTATATCTATCTAATACGTATTTTAGAATGTACCTTAAATTATTAGTCACATATCTTGATTTTATGATGAAAGTTTAGAATATCTGGGGCAGGGGGTTTGCAGGGGTTCGGGAGAACCTCTAGCTAAGATTCTGTGCAGTTTGTAGCACATCTAAATCCCACCCCTGGCTAGCCCCGCCTACCCCTCCCTTCCCCTCCCAGGAGTCCCCACGCAGCCTGTTTTGGATGCAGTTAAGTGCAGGGCACGTGTGAAGACTCGGGGAGGGTGAAAAACAGACCTGGGGAGGCCATTTTTACCCTCCCGGAGGCTTGAGAAAAGCCTCCAGAGCCTTGGGAAGGCAAAAACGCCCCCCCCCCCAGCCATGGTGCTGGAGGGCGACTAGGCCACACCTACCATGGCCACGCAAACCCAGCAACTGGGCAGATAACCCCTTGCTAAAATTTTTGAAGCCCACCTCTGATCTGGGGTTTCCACAAACATTTCATCCTGAAAGACACAAAAAAATAGTTCTCTCATTTTTCAGCTTCAGCTGTGGGATATTCACAACACCTAAAAGGAAATCCTTCTTAATGTGATGATGGATTTTGACACTAAGAGAAATCGGCATGGCCATCCACTGGGAGAGTTTGAAAAGAAATCAAGAAAACTCAGAGTTTAAGGCTATCAGTGGCTTCTAGCTACAATGAGCATGCATACTTTCAGAGTTCATATTAAGAGATCTTGCCATATCAATGAACTTGATTGGAATGTGCTGTCGTGTCTTATTTTGAACTTGCAGTGTTCATCTTCCTCTCTTCCACTCAAGCAAGCAGTCAAACTGGGTTTTAGTCTGATTTGCCTGACTTGGTCTTATTTTCTCGGGCTATTATTATGCTAGATAACCAGATATGTGTAGAGTATTTAATCTCTATGCACTGCAGCTGCTTCTTTCTTTTCTGTAAGATGTGTTTTTTTTTAATTTTTAATAATTTTTATTGAGTATTTTACATTTTAAAACCAAACACACAATAGCAAAAGAAGTCAAGAGACAGAAAAAAACCCAAAAACACACGCACATCAGATGTTAAAATACAATACTAACAATATATATATACAATTTTACAACTTTCTGCATCGACTTTTGTTTTTGCTCTTAGCTTTTATCCTCCTGCTCCTTCTCTTTATTTTTAAATATTCATAATTAACTGTTTTGTTAGCAGGATCATTATTTACATTTATATCCAATATGTTAATATCAAATTTCACTTTATATTCTTATTTCTTAATCTGATTTCTGTGTTTTCATGTTATGCTGGAAGTATACAGTAATATGTACTGTGTCATACTATTCCATGTTCTATAGCTAACCCTTTTACCATCGCGTGTCAGGAGCGGGGGGGGGCAAGGGGGTCACATGCATGCATTCCCACACCCATAATTCTATGCGCCCCGCCCCCGCTCATGTGCGTGTGACCCCCCTCTCTCCCCCGCTCTTGGCACGCAATGGCACGGTGGGCCCGTTAGGCCCATTTTTCTCTCTCCCCAGGCTCCAGAGTCTTTCTAGGAGTCTGGGGAGGGCGAAAACAGCCTTCTCCACCCCCCCCCCCCCCCGCGGCGCTGGGGGGAAAGAGACTGTTTGCCAACTTCTGGTCCCCCCGGAAGTTGGGAATTGGCCTTTTTCTGGCCTCCGGGGGGCCTGGGGGGGGGGGGAGGCCGTTTTCGCCCTCCCCAATCTCCTAGTAAGTCTCTGGAGCCTGGGGAGAGAGAAAAAAAACAGGCCTTCCCCACCACCCCCCGAGGCCCTCCGGAGGCAGGAAACAGCCTGTTTCCCTACTTCCGGTGGGCCCAGAAGGCTCGAAAATCAGCTGGCCAGTGCGCACATGCGTGCCGGAGCTGAGCTCCCATGCCCACTGATATGGCTATGTGTGCTACCTGTGGCACGCGTGCCATAAGTTCGCCATCACGGTTCTATAGAATTGCTTTTAAGGCTGTAAGGCATGGAAAAATAGTTCTTCATAAAACAAGGTGGTGTGAACGAAGAATTAAAAGAACTCTGGAAGTTCATGAAGGTGCTTTGAAGGCTATCAGTGTGTCTATGTTTGTGCACAGAGAAAATTTCTGCTGGTGCCTGTATGTCTATGGAAATTCTCAATCATACAGATAATGGTTGTCCCAAAGGTTCTTTTTTTCCCAAAAGGCAACTGGACTTTCTTGGGTTTTTTTTCTTTCAAAATGTTTCACTTCTCATCCCAGAAGCTTCTTCCATTCAGAAGTGAAGAGGCTTCTTGGATGAGAAGCTAAAGGTTTTCAAAGAAAGAAAGAAAGAAAGAAAGAAAAAACAATGTCCAATTGCCTTTGGGGGGAAAAAAATCACCTTTGATACTATTGTGCCTGTGTATACACAAACATGCACAGATACCTAAGAACAGGTATTTGAAAGAGCCACGTGAACTTTCAAGGACATAAGAGTTTGTTCGTTTTTGTTGTGTATTATGGTTTTCTATCTTTTGCTCTTTTCTATTTTTTGTACTGTGTATTTTAATGTTTGAAAATTTAATAAATATTTTTTTAAAAAAAGAGTTTTAATATCTCAGAGACAAGGTCTTTGCCAATACACCTCTTTTTAATGTTTTTCATAGGAGTATTTTATATTGTTCCATGTTGCAAATGGGTGTTTTAATTTCTCAAGAGAAGAATACCCTAGGCTACAGAAGTGGAGCTCTCGCCTCACGATCAGGAGGCTGTGAGTTTGATCCTAGGTAGTGGCAGATATTTCTCTCTCTGAGCACAATGAGTAATTATCTGCTGCGAACTCTGCATTGGTGACAGGAAGGGCATCCGGCCAGTAAACACTCTGGTCCATTTGGTTGCCCCGACTCCACCCCGATGTAAAGGATTACGGGGTCATTAAAAAACACAAAAACGCCCAGTCTAGGCTACCTTTTCTCAGGCTGGTTCCTTGGTTATCCTGAACAGGAAGAATATAACTGGATTTGTTGCAACTTTTCTTGAACTCATCTACATTAATTGATCAGTAAACATTGTCAAGTTTCTTTTATTTGATGCGGTTCATTTATTACTATTTTTTATTATGATTATTTTTGACTGTTTTCAATTGCATCTTTTATGACAGGTTTGATGATACTTTTGTATACTGCTGGGAGAGCCACGGGGAGGATATTTATATATTTGTGATATAATGTTTATATATTTTAATTACCCACAATAAAACTACGTAGACAGGTTTCCTTGAGCATTGATAGCGTGGTTGCATTTTGTTTCCCCTGGAATTTTCTCAAGTCTAGCTTACTGCTTGGCCCTTTGAACTATTGTTTATTTGCTGTAGCATATTTATTTTATTTATTTATTTATTGGTTCGATTTATATGCCGCCCTTTTCCGGAGACTCAGGGCAGCTTACAATGCATTAAGCAATAGCCTTCATACTTTTGTATATACCTGCTTAGTAGGACTTTCGGCCCCCCCCAAAGTGGTGTTCTTTTTTATACAAAGTCAGCTTATTGCCTCCACAATCCGGGTCCTCATTTTACCCACCTCGAAAGGATGGAAGGCTGAGTCAACTAACAATATCTTAGTACCTTCTGAATGATCTGATGGTATAGAACTGTGATGGCGAACCTATAGCATGTGGCAAGTGGAGCCATATCTGTGGGTACACGAACATTGCCCTAGCTCAGCTCCAGCACACATGTGCGTGCCAGCCAGCTGATTTTTGGGCCTTCCAGTCCTACTGGAAGTCGGGAAATGGGCTGTTTCCAGCCTCCGGAGGGTCTCCGGGGGGGTGGGGAAGGCTGTTTTTGCGCTCTCCGGGCTCCTAGAAAGGCTCTGGAGCCTGGGGAGGGCAAAAAAATGAGTTTTCCAGTCCCACCATGCCATCGCATGCCAAAGTGGGGGGAGTGCAGGGGTCACATGCATATGCATGTGGGTTGGAGTGGGGCATATTGAATTATGGGTGTGGACACGTGTGTGTGACCCCCCTATGCTCCCCCCGCTTTTGGCATGCAATCACTGGTAAAGAAGGAATTAACCATATTGGATCAGGATTACACAAGAAAGCATCCAGAATATACAGTATATTCTAGCTAAGATTTCACTCTCTTTTCTCCCCAAACTAGATGTTTTCTTTTGCTTGTAGTCTTCAGTTCTTTAAACCTGTCATTCATTTATGTGCTGGTTTCTCTGTTTAGTAGCAAACCTCTCTTGGATCAATAAGAATGTTTCTGATCTTTGGAGTGTCACCGAGTATGAAATTCAGATACAGCAAGCAGTACAGCAAAAACTATCAAACCTCGGCAGATCCTGATGAAAATTGTAACAGTGAATGGAAACACAAAGCTTTGTGTTTCTTGGAATGCTCCCAATTATGTAATACCATACCAGGCAGTGGTGGGTTGCCCCCGGTTCGCACCGGTTCTATAGAACCAGTAGTAAAACCAATGGGAGGCTCCGCCCACCAACCCCGACGCCATCAAAATGACGTCGCAGAAGTCATTTTGCGCAGAAGAACATGCACATGCACGAGCGAAGCAAATGCGCGCATGCAGCCCTGTTGCAAACCGGTAGTAAAGGTAAGTAGAACCCACCCCTGATACCAGGTCACAACAATTTGCCATTTAGGAGAGTTAATACTATTTTGAAATCCCACATCCCTCTTGGATTTCTGTTTGACTTGATCCATAGATCTTGCTTAGGTATATTTATGTATATGTATGTTAATAATATTAATCAGTGGTATTTATGACTTTATGTAATGTTTGATCCATTCATTGGTGTTTTTGGTGAACCACATGCATGGCTCAGTGTGAAGTGGGAACCTGTCCTGGACACAATCATAGCTCTGAGTAATGCGTAAATCTAGTCTCTTTCTCCATATCATTATCTTCAACGCTCTCTTAATTTATGAATCCTTACTGAGAAGAAAATAACATCAGATGTCTTAATTGGCTCATATGCTACACCTCAAGAAAGAAACGAAAATCAGATTCAACTTACTGGTTCCAAATGAGCAGAAAAAGAAAAAGCAGAGGGAGCAGAGATCTCACAGATAATTTTTGCTCATGTTGAAAGATTATTCTTGGATATCCTGAGTTTTGACATGAGCTTCTTGACCATGATACCTTGTGCTGATCTTATAATATGATTAGACCATTGCTGTTGTGGTTGACCAGATCATAGAAACCATGTGTTCTCAATGTGGTGGCATCAATACTGACAACAACAAAAAAATAAAATAAGAGGAGTTTTCTGGTGACCCCTTCCCCATATAGCTGAACTGAATTAACTGAGGCTGAAATTCATGTGAATGGATTTTTTCCCCTGCCCCCAAGGGGAAAAAAAACATTCCAGTTTACACGAATATAAGTCATGTACAGCTTTGGGGTCTCCAGCTCTCTTCTTCTGCTTTTCATGTACCAGTAACTCATGTCTTGGAAGGAAGAAAAACTTCCCCTTCTGTCATAGATAATTTTGCCAAATCTATCAGATGTAGCTAATCTCAATCTTAGCACAGGGTTGAAGCAGCCTATAGAAAAGGGCAAACTTTCAGAAAGGGTTAGGAGGCTCCAACTTGTTCCCTTCAACACCTAATTTTCTCAGCAATGAGAAATTCTTGGAGTTGGTCCATGCATCTGGATGGTAACCAGGTTTGTCAAGATGGTCGTAGGGAAAGAAAAACAAAATAAAAAAGTTTTTATATTGCATTAATTTAGTCGTAGGTTTATGATAGTCTGATTAAAGCACTACCAAAAGGGCTTTAATTTACTAATATCTAATTTATCTTGATGATTTCAATTCATTTATCAAAAGTATAACTATGCATAGATCCAAATGACTGCAATAATTAAGCTAAAACTGTTTAAAAAACCCTCTAAAACTTGATAGCGGTAAAATGTAACAATGAAAGCTTGTCGGAAAAAAGGTAGATATCTTTAGCAGCTAACTGAAATCTGAACTTGGTAATGTATTATATTAATTTCATTATTTTAAAAAAATAATCCAAAACTATATCAGATTTTGAAAACCCCCAAACTGTGATTTATAAGTTACAATTCGCTAATAGTTTTTTATTTTTCACTTTTGTTTATTTAGGCTCTCTGCCCTTCCCCATCACCATTTTTAAATCGTCAGATGTCCAATATCTTGGATTAAAAATAGAAATTAATCTAGAATGATTAGATGGTACTTTTGATGCATCTGTTAAAAGTTTTTTATTAATTTTTTGGGGTGGGGGGGAGAAAGATGCAGTGCAGATGATATAATAGGAGGTGTAAATGCAAAAGTGAAAGTATTTGAAGAGGAGGTTTGTACTGAATTAGAAACTATATGAGAAATATTTAAATGAATAACCTAATAAAGATGTACAGTTGTTGTTGTTGTTGTTGTTAGTCACAAAATCGTGTCCGACCCATCGCGACCCCATGGACAATGTTCCTCCAGGCCTTCCTGTCCTCTACCATCCTCTGGAGTCCATTTAAGTTCATGCCAACTGCTTCAGTGACTCCATCCAGCCACCTCGTTCTCTGCCATCCCCTTCTTCTTTTGCCCTCAATCTTTCCCAGCATTAGGCTCTTCTCCAGGGAGTCCTTCTCATTAGGTGACCAAAGTATTTGAGTTTCATCTTCAGGCTCTGGCCTTCTAAAGAGCAGTTGGGTCGATCTACTCTAGAACTGACCGGTTTGATCGCCTTGCAGTCCAAGGGACTTGCAGGACTTTTCCAGCCCCATAGTTCAAAGGCCTCAATTCTTTGGCGCTCAGCCTTTCTTATGGTCCAACTTTCACAGCCATACATTGCAACTGGGAAAACCATAGCCATAAAACCATAGTAAGTACGGTAGTAATTCTCAACACTTAATAGGAACATATAAACAGAATAAGCTTCTCCTCAGGTTCAGATAGTCCTGATCCTTTTGACTTTAGGAATTTTGTGAAGAGTTGGTTTCCTTCCAGATGCTTGACTAGATCCCATTTCTGTTGTGTGGTATGTGACTTATTTTTCTAAGGTGCAGGTTTTATTGATTTCTATTTGTACTGTGACATTTTTTAAAACCCTTATATGGCTCATGAGGAAGCAGAACAACAAGGGTGTCATCCTTATTAGAACTCATCAGATGTATGAGTTCCAGTAAGGATAAAGCTAGCTGCATACTGGTTTCTGATGATCAATATAACTCAAAGGATCACACGGGATAAACACTGTGTACATAGAAACCTACCCACCTTACCCCAAGAAGAGTGGTGGTGGATGACATGCAAGACCTTGTCATGGTTATGGGTATGGCACAATGTAACATCTGTATATCTTTGGGAGCTTAAGATAGAGTTGGTTGTATACAGGTTAAAAACTATACTTTGTTAGTTGGCCAATGTTACTTGAGTGGGTAGCCATAAAACGTGATTACATGATGAACAGCTCAGGAAGCAGAACACTTCACTCCCTTCAGTGCCGCAAATGAGATCACCTATTCATGTCTTCGCTTGATCTTCTATGTATGGAACGAAAATCTTATTTTTGTTCCACACAATTTTATTAGGGATTCCATAGGTGTTGTGAATCAATACATACATACACACACACACACACACACACACACACACACACACACACACACATATATATATATATATATATATATATATATATATATATATATATATACACCGTAGTTTCATCCATGCATCCATAGCATTTTCATTAGGGATTCCTTGGGTATTTTGAATCAGAATATATAGTTTCACCCATGCAGAATAATGGAAAATGCAAAGCAACCTTGTATTAAATCTGCAGCATGTTCACCTAACCATCTCTAGCATTTTAAAGTTCAGTGTCACAACAATTCAGTGTTCTAGAAATAACTAGATTTTGCACTGCTGTGATCCAATAAACTATCTGGGGATTTTAGTCCATCTGCAATGTCGTTTTCCTTGATTTGAAAACAACAGATGAAAAGTAAATCAAGATTCAGAGTAAAAAAATGTACAATATATATTTTTTATTGTAGGGCATCTATAGCAGGGCAATTGTAATATACCTACCCACAAACAAGTTCGCTGAATAAAATAGTGGGGTTTTTTTTCCCAAACTAAATGCAATATAATATTGCAATTTAAGACCGCAAAACAGGAAGGAAGTGCATCTTATTGCTCAATAAAATTTGCATGAAAAGACCTATTGTTTGAATTCAACACAGCAATTTCCCATTCATTGTTAATCTTGACTTTTGGCCTGTGATCTGTCTGAAATTATCTTTTTGAAAGAAGTTACAATTTCAGTACAAAAATACTCCTTGGAGATCAATAATCTGAGCTCTTGACTTGTGGGACATGATGTTTGATTGGGCAGGTTTGGGGGATTCTGGGAGCTCTCACAAGTTTCATGTCGCACCCTTCTTATGTCCCATAAGTCAAAGGTGGGTTTGCATAGGATAGACAGCCCTCTGACTGTGATTACTTCACTTAAATTCCTGCACCGAGCAGTGTTTTTTAACCTTAGCAACTTTAAGATAGAGTAGACTACAACTCCAAGAATTCCCCAGTCAGACATCTTAAAGTTGCTAAGGTTGAGAAACACTGAAGCAGACAGTTAGATTTGACAGCTCAAATGGTTCTTTTCGGTTCTATGAAAGGACACACATTTCTATGCTCAAAAATTGTGTAAATGGCACCCACTTTTCTTCAAAATTTAGGATGAAAATAAAGCCTTCCATTCATATATAGCAAGGGTCCTCGAACTATAACCCGCGGGCTGCATGTGGCCCGCAGAAGCCATTAATCCAGCCCGCATAGGAGCACGAGGCTGTTCCACCCACATCGCCCCGCCCACCCTTTGGCTGAGCGCAGGACTTACTTTTGCAAGCCCCGTGGGCTGGAACTGAAAAGTAAGGCCAATAATTTTGGCCTGCAGAGACGTTTTTGCCCCAAGAGGCCAAAACATGGGTGAAAATGCTTCTTGAGGCAGGGGAGGTGAAAAATGGGGTGCACAAACACCCCAGGAGGCCAAAAAAATGGGCAAAACGGCCAGTTTTTGGCCAAAAACCAGGCTGTTTTTGCCTGTTTTTGGCCTGCAGAATGCTTCTGGAGGGAGGAAAGTGAAAAACAGGGCACGCGGATGCCCCAGGAGGCCAAAAACGGGCCTGTTTCACCTCCTCTACCTCCAGAAGATAGAGAAAGAGAGAGAGAGAGAAAGAGAGAGAGAGAGAGAGAGAGGCAGACAGGCAGACAGACAGACAGATTTCTCAAAATCCTTTGGGCTGAGAAGAATTGCTGCAAAACTAAGTTTCCTGAAGTGGACCACTAGACTCCTAAATAACTGAAAAAACGATCTAGGAAAAAGAAAAGGCAACATGCAAACAAAAGCAAATAAAACAAATGCCCCAGGAGCAAAACAAAGTAAAGTTTAATTTGTGTGCATTCTTTAATGGACTGTTAAATTGGCCACACCCACCTAGTCACATGACCTAGCCATGCCCATCCAGTCACATGACCACCTAGCCACGCCCACCCAGCTGGTCCGGCCCCCCCAGCAGTCTGAGGGACTGTGAATTTGCCCCCTGTTTAAAAAGTTTGAGGACCCCTGGTATACAGTATAGTGTCATATATAATTGCATCAGAGGTGTTTGTTTTCAAAAATGAGAAATTGCTTCATACCTTTGGAAAAGTTCAGATTCTTCTATGTAAACACTACCTTATTGCAAGACCCAAGATATCAAAGAGAATTTCCTTGCAATTTTAAAGAAGAGAAATAGTGTCTGGAAATTTAAGGACAGTGAACGAAGAAAAAAAAAGTGGTCCCAAGCAAGCAAATAGGACAGCTGTATTCTTTAATTGTGCCAGATTAATAAAATGTAATTTTTTATGGCCCGTTTGCAACAGGACACTGGGGAATACATTTTATTACCGTTTGGGGTGTCTTCTAGTTAATAAATTCAAGTCTTTTGAGGATAAGCATTCAAATCCCAGATACAAGTTTATTAAAATTGTAATAGTTCTTGGAGACTATAAAAGGAAATGAAGTGCGCAAAATATGCATTTCCAGAGCATAGCTTTCAAACCATTTTTTACATGACTAATTTTCAACATCTCCAGCAGAGGCCGTGCAGTGTGGCTGAAATTAAATAATAAATATTTAACCAACTGCAGTTCCTTATCTACACGCCTTCCAAATGTTGCTGCTTTTGCCCTTAATCCTTCATTAAACCATGTAACAGCACGTGTTAGCTAGACTCAGAATAAGCTTTCAAATGGCTTTTTTGAACAGTGGTGGAAAATTAAGAGTAGCTTATTGTAAAAGGTCACTATATATGTTCTACAAGAGGAGTTAGGCCTCCGCAAAACATTTTTTTTAGAGATGGGCAGTACATAAATTTAATAAATAAGCAAATAAGTGGACTTTTTTCCCAGATACGTTGAACTTAATTTTCATAGTAGCCCTATTTTCCACAATATGATTAACCCAGTCACAACCTCTTATTGATAATTCCAATAATATACCTCACATTAACATTAGTAACATTAAAGGAGGATATGGTTGAAAGATCTGACCCAGGGCTGAAATGCTACTGGTTCGGACTAGTTCGGCCGAACCGGTAGCGATGGCGGCGTGTGGTTCAGAGAACCGGTAGCGATGTCAGCGCAAGGCTCCGCTCACCCACCCGGTCATCATTACTTCCTGGTTTTAACCAGGAAGTAACCTTCTTTTACCCCCTGCACATGCGCAGAAGGGTTTGCACATGGGCAGAGGGTCCCCGTGCATATGTGATGCACATGTGAGCGGAGTGAGCACGCGCGGTGCATGCATTTCTGAACCGATAGGGAAAGTAAGTAGATTTCACCCCTGATCTGACCTACCTTATACTACTTGGAGGACTCTGAATGAGTTGAGAGTTGGAGTGCCTAAATGTAAAGCTAATATGATCAAGTGGTGGCTCTTAGCTATGTATACATATAGCCCGCCCATCTGCTGGAATGTCAGCTACTACCCAGAAACATGTACTGATAATGACTTATTTTTGGCCAATGACAAAGCCAAGTTGGTGACTTCATTCTGGCAGTTTAAAGTTTGAGCTAGACATGGAAGAATAAGAATAAGAATCTGGAGGATGGCATAGATCTAGACATACATCTTATCTGTCTTAATGATGACCATTTCACTAATCATGTTGGTCTTATTCAATATTTACAGAGACTCTAAAATCTATCTCAGTATCCAGACATAATTACTGTACTCCTACTGACAGAAGAAAAAGGATAGCTACATTTTGTTAATTTCTTCAAGATGAGTCAGTCAATAGCTTTTTCATATTGATGGGCTTTTAGTGTCAGATAACTTTATTTCTGATCACTTCTGGTAATATTCAGATTTGTTCATCCATCCATCCATTGCATCTGCCTATTAATTTATCATTTAAACCCTCCATGGTAATTCATGTGCAAATACATTGTCGGAGATTATATCACGATCTTATTTCTGAAAGTAATTTTTTTAAAAACATGTTTTGATGTTTTCTGATTTTTCTTCAGCCAAGAATTGTACATTTGTATTTGCGGTCCAACAGTCATGAATCAAGATAATTTAGAGCAGAATGTGCCAACATAGATTAAATGGGACCATCATTAGCTTTCCCTCTTTTCTCTTGCATAGGTAATGCGCTAATTTTTGAGATACTTTGTGCTTATGCATTGGGCTAAGTAGTGTTGCACAAGGGACCTATAACAAGATCATCAAATTAACATTACTTATAAGAAGTGATATGTTGGGGTTGAATCATATTTGAAACCCATGCCATATAACTAGGAAGATGCCTTTTTAAATAGGCAATACTTCGCCTTAGGGAACTCTAATCAGGACAATAGTGACATTTTTCATCCTTATTATGACTCACGTTCCAGTCTTGTGCTACATGCTAAATATACAAGAAATCTGGATGTTGAAAATACTTGGCTTAAAAGTCATGCGGATATTCCCTTTCATAAGAAAGTCCTGTCCTCAAACTACTGTAGAGTTACATTAGAAAAGAAAGGACATGCTATGTCAGCTTTGAAATAATGGTTTCAAAATTAATTGGCATTAAGGAAGACAAAATAATTGAAAAGCTATCCGTCAGATCGTGTCCAAAATCTCATTGATGGGAAGCCAAAGGAGAGTTGGCTGATCTCCTTTGACTCAGCCAACATCTGATTTAAAGAGAACTATAGAGAGCCAGTTTGGTATGACGGTTAAGAGACCAGGCTACAAACTGAGAGAGTTCTGGTCCCACCTTAGATACAAGCAGTAGTGAGATTCAAATAATTTAACAACTGGTTCTCTGCCCTAATGACCGACTGGGTGGGGATGGCCATGGTGGGCATGGCCACGGGGTGTGACAGGCAGCACTTGGCCTCCTGCACCCGCCCCCGAGAGCAAAAACAGGCTGCGGAGAGCATCCCAGTCCCCTAGTAGGCCTCCCTGCAGCCTCCTGGGAGCCAAAACAGGCCCCGGGGGCCATGCCGCACCCCCTGCACCCCATTTTGGGCCTGGAAGGCCTCCCTGCACTTACCTGAGAGCCAAAACAGGGCATGTGGGGACTCCTGGAAGGGCAGGGAGGGGAGGGGCAGGGCCAGCCAGCAATTTAACAATTGGTTCATCCAAACTGGCCCGAACTAGCTGAATCCCACCACTGGATACAAAGCCAGATGGCTGACCTTGTGCCCAGTCATTCTCTCTCAGTATTAGGAAGAAAACCTTGCCAAGAAAACTGCATTGACCTGTGTAGGCAATCTCCAGGAGTCAATACTGATTCAAAAGCACAAACAAACAAAAATAGAGCTATAGTGAATAGATGGATAAGCTCTGACTCCTCACTGATTGTTAGTCAGGCATACCTAATTTTAATTCACATTTACTACTGCAACTACAACTGCATGAAGGACCGTTGCAATCCCCTTCTGTTGGACAGAAGGATTTTTTTTTTTTTAAAAGGTAAAATTTGGTAACTGAGGTTAAGAAGAGATATGGAATTTGTTCCCTATCTCCAGTCACCTCAGAATTAACTGACTAGAAATCTTTAGGGATCTGGCAGGGAGTTCTGGCAAAACTAAAAACAGGGGTTGCACAACCTTGGCAACTAGAGGACTTCAACTCCCAAAATTCCCCAACCAGCCATGTAGCTAACTTTTTCCTCTGTCAGTAGATGTATTCCAGCTATGTCTGGATATATATATTTTTTAATTTGATTTATATGCCACCCTTCTCCGGAGACTCAGGGCGGCTTATAATGCACTAAGCAATAGCCTTCATACTTTTGTATCTTTATACAAAGTCAGCTTATTGCCCCCACAAACTGGGTCCTCAATTTACCTACCTTAGAAAGGATGGAAGGCTGAGTCAACCTTGAGCCTTGGTGAGATTCGAACCTGCAATAATTGCAGGCAGCTGGTGTTAATAACAGGGTGCTTTAGACCACTGTACTATCCAAGGCTCTAAAATATATTGAGATATATTTTAGAATCACTATAAATAGTTGAAGTCCACAGGTCTTAAAATTGCCAAGGGTGGACACCCCTGAATTAAAACTTTCCTGATATCTGTTTTAGGAAAAACAGCTGTTTTGAAAGCAATATCAAGCCCAAGAAATAGGAACATCTCTAAACACATCAAGAGACGAACATTCCAATTTCAGGCTTATCAAATAAATGGATTCTTAATGCAAATATTTCAGGAAAAAGAAGTTCGAAAGAGACATAATGAAATCATTCATACAAGAGGGCTAGAAGACGGTTCCCAACTCAACTTCTAAAGATTCTGTGCTCTAACCTCTACTTCTTGGCATTAAAACTCACTAAAGCAACTTTTTTTGTGAATCCTGATTCCCTGATTATGTGCTACAGTTCAGAGCTTGATATGGGGATGATTATGTTAAAGAAACAAAATTTCAGATTAATGAAGAAACAGTAAGAAAACAGACCCTTAGGACAGCAAAACAGCAGAGGCTGATTATTTTATCCAGTTGCCTTGAACAAATAAATTAACTGTCAGAAATTTGCTCCATTGGGGAAAAGAAACTATCGTATGCAGGTTCTATAAGGAAAGGCCCTTATATTAAGTTTGTTATTTACTTGACCATGAATCTTTCTTCCACAAGAACAAAAACATGTCATTAAAAGTATAGAATTTTTATTGTAACTGTTTAAAAAAAAAATCCCTTTTCATCCCTATGGGTAATATCAGTCTTCCTCAAACTCATGTTCTCTATCAGAAATTTGAGAATTTAAGGATTTGTGGTAGTATGGATTGTCGTGAGGGTTCTATTAGCATCTTCTATTGCTTGGTACTTCTCCACTGAGCACTTGTAACGGGCTTGAGAGTTGACTGTAAGTAGCTTATCCATGATCTTGTGCCTCATATCTGCTTCTATGCTCTGTAATAGAGGGAATAGTGACATTCCAGCTTTAAGCTTTGGCTACACATGCAGCTGTTTCTCAATTAGCGTGGGTGCAGGTCTTCTGTCCATTCATAGTTCTCTCATATGTTTCATATATCCAGTCTCTGGGGTTTAAGTACCGTATATACTCGAATATAAGCCGAGTTTTCCAGCCCGTTTTTCAGGCTGAAAAACGCCCCCTCGGCTTATATTCGGGTCACGAAAAAAATGACCTTTTCCCCTGCAACTGTTTTGGCTCCCAAGAGTGGCAAGGAGGCTTCCTAAAGCCAAAACGGGGCGTGGGGGGGGGGGGTGCGGCGCCCCTCCTCCGCACCCCTTTTTGGCTCCCAAGGCTTGCTAGGGGCATGAGGGGGGTGCCTAGCAAGACTCTCTGCAGCCCCCTGGAAGCAAAAACGGGCTGGGGGGGGGGGGCTTAAAGGGAGAAAGAAACAAAGAAATCCTCACCGTTTAGGGAGATCCCATGTGCACTGAGCTTGAGTTGAGAGCTGATTGTAATTGGCTGCTAGCTAGCCTTCTTGTAATTGGCTGCTAGCTAGTGGGTTCTCCTAGCTTGGCTGTCTCAGGAATTCTGGGAGTTGAAGTCCACAGGTTGTAAAAGGGCCACATTTGCCCAGCCCTGGTATCTCTTAACAGAGGCTTCAACTTGCCTGAAATTAGATCAAGCCAGTGACTGGGTGGGCGTGGCTAGCTGGTCATGTGATATATGTGTATAGGGACTACTCAGAGGGCTGAAAAAAGTCATTTCTGACAGGTCCTCGCACTTCTGACTGGTCCTCACACTTATGACCATCCTCACATTTATGCCCGTGCAGCATTCTTAAAACCATGTCACTCATTTCACAACTGCTTCTCTTTTTTTTTTTTAATAAAAAAGTTTTTATTGGTTAAGAATATACAATATTATAGTTTACAATATGTTGAATTTTCAATATCTTTATATAAAGATATTTCCATTATTATTTTCTTTTTTAAATTTCTCACACAACAGACATTATTATCTTAAATCAAAACAAACAACCAGGTTATATAAAGATTATATAAACAAAAAAAAGAGTGTTATACAAAATACAATAAAAAGAGAGAGAAAAAAAAGTCAATTAAAAAAACCTTAAACAATATATTCCCCTCCTTTCTTCATTTCCTAGTTCTGGCTCTTAAAACCATGGTCTGGCTTCCCTCCCCCTCCCGGGCCGCAACAGCTCCGTCCGCCTCCGCTCCTTGATCATCTAATACTTCCCCCTCTTCGGCTCCTGTATCTTCTCCACCTAGGAAGGATTTATGTTGGTCAAAAAAAGCCTTAGCTTCCGTTACATTATTAATTTTCTTCTTACTGTCCTCCCAAAAAATCATCAAACCCTCCGGAATCAGCCACCTAAAACCTACTCCCTTGAGGTACAGCTTATTTGATAAAAAATAATATTTTCTTCTTAATTCTCGTACCTGTCTGGGAATCTGTTTCAGGATGGTGATCTCCTTGCCCCTGTACACCAGCGCCCCCAGTCTTTGTTTTCTCAATATCTCATCTCTCAGTTCCCTTCTCACAAATTTAATATGAATCTCTCTTGGTAGATTATGTAAAATTGCAAATTGTGAGTTTACTCTGTACACCAAGTCCACATCCCTTCCAATAGACTCTAAATCTCTTTCTAAAAATTCACCCAACATTTTAACCATCACTTCTCTCAAATTTTCCTGGTCAAATTGTTCCACGTTTTGGAACCTGAGAAAATAAGACATCTTATCCAATTGTAAGGTTAACATTGCATTTCCTCTCCCATCCTCCACCTTCTGGAGTGCCCGTACCTCCCCCTCCAGACCCCCCATCTTCTTCTTGTTTTGCTCTGCCAGCTGTTGAACATCATTTAAATCTTTTTTCATAAGTGTCATTTCAGATTTAATTTCAGATAATCCTTTTTGGACGTCATCTAACTTGTCCAACTTCTGGTCCAATATTGCCAGTCTTTCCAAAATTTTCCCCATGTCAGTTGCTGCTGATTTGTGGCCCTTAGCCATCTTAGATCAGTAGAAGATGAGAAATCAAAGGGCAAACCTCCAGAGAAGAAAGAGGGATTAGCAATCAAAGTAATTTTTCAACTGTCCACCAGTGGGCGCTCACAGGAGCAACGAGTCCGAAGTGTAGAGTAGGTCAAACAGGAAGCCAGAGGAGAATGTTGTCTTCAATCATAAATAAAGAAGCAGGAAGTCAGACCGCCACCATTGCTTGCCGGGGGGAGGGGCCACCAGACCTCTCCAAGAAACTCTGCCACAGCCATCCTCCAAGGAAAAGTCAGAAAGGTAAGGGATTTCACCCCATCTCCTTCCCCCTAGTTTTCTGCCACGGCACCTTACCAGCTACAAGGGGGGGGGAAACTCCAACCCCCCCTCTCGCCTCCAGGATGCCTGCTCCACTCTGCAATCAGTCAGTACAGTCCGTTGTGCCTTCTTAGGTAGCACCGGTCCCCTTAGGCGCTGTGGCGCCTCCGCGGCCTCGGAAAAAAGCCGCCGATCGCCTCCCACCCCCTCTGGAGCCTCGGGCGCGCCAGCATCGGCCTCCCGGCCCCTGGAAGTGAGGCAGGGGACCCCTGGCGAGCCGCCCTCAAACGGCAAATGCCCCAATAATGGGGCGCTTGGCCCAAAGGGCCTCCAGATGGGGGGGATCAGACTCTGGGGCCAGAGCTAGCCCGATCAAAGTCTGTCGCCAGCGGAACCGGAAGCGGAAGCCACAACTGCTTCTCTTCACCATGGTGACAAGATAGGACAAAAACGTAAAATGTGAGGACAGTCATAAGTTCGAGGACTGGTCACAAGTGCGAGGACGAGTCAAAATTACTTTTTCAGCCCTCTGAGTAGTCCATATGCACAAAAGGACTACCCAGAGGGCTGAAAAAAGTGATTTCTGACAGGTCCTCACACTTTTGACCAGTTTTTTTATTTTGAAATTTACCAGTAGCCGCTGCATTTCCCACCCCCGGCTTATACTCGAGTCAATGAGTTTTCCCAGTTTTGGGGGGTAAAATTGGGGGGGTCGGCTTATATTCGGGTCGGCTTATACTCGAGTATATACGGTATACTATTATAGAGTTCTTCAACATTTGTGGACCATATGAGCAACATCTAAACTGGCATGACTCTCTTAGATTGCGTCATTGTCATGCTTGAAGTAGGTAGATGAAACATTAGGGGGCCTTTGCCCATGGTTCCCTACTGGTTCCCCAGCTGGGATTTGAATCCTGGTTTCCCACATCAAAAGTGGCACAGTATGTTATCCAGCTGCATATCTCTCCCCCCTCCCTCTCCCCCTCCCCCTTCAATCCCTCCCCCCTTTCTCTGTGTTTCCATTTGCCATCCCTTTTTTGCTCTGCATATACAGTTTTGCATGCACTGTCTTCCTTTAATAAACATGCTTTTTACCATAGCTTCTGCTTTTCAGCATATTCAGTACATATTTTTAAATTGCATATATATATATATATATATATATATATATATATATATATATATATAAAAATAAATAAATGCCACAGCATTCTGCAAAACACAGATGATGGAATATAAGCTCATTCTAGTTCATTTATTGCAGAGATGAGGAATTTACAATTCTCTGGCTACTGCTGAACTATAATGGATTGGAAATCAAAACACCATTTCACTATGGCTTAGTTAAGAAAAACAAATAAACAAATGCTGTTCAATCCAATTTGCTTCAGAATACTCATAAAGAAATCTTTTGCTAACTAATCAACAGCACTTAGTCATTTGCTAACATTGTGCATGATTTCTAATTACTGGTCTGGTTTGTCACTGTTTAAAACAATCAAAGCTAATTGCCCATATATAGATTTTCTTGTGGGCTGCAGTGGTATTTTTAGTTGTATTGTTCCAGTTTCTTTTTAAAAACCCCAAACTTCTCTGAACCATTACATCTTAAATTGGACTTTGAAAACAAGTATATTGTATTAAAATAATTAAGGGGAAGAGAACTTTCCACTGAACAGTTTTTTTTAAAAAAAATACAACAGCAAGGCTAATGTCACAGTCTTTATTTTGTGATTAGTGGAGATTTCTTCAAGTCAACTTTTTTGTTAATGAAGCTTCGATTTAAAAAAGAACATTCTTTCTTATAGCTGTGTTATATCAGTAGCAAAGTCTATATTTGAGTAGATATTTGTTCCCCTTTAGTTAAAATGTAATACAATAATGAATACAATAACAAATGTAAAACAGTCAACAGGCTGTGCAAATATCTTGGTAGTGAGGAATTTGTAGTCATTTTATTTGAAATGTGTTTTTTTTTTTCATTTGGCTATTTTACATATTCCACCCTCGTGTCCCTTTCCTTTCTTCTCCTTATGGAAATTCTTCCTATGTGAAGCTTTATATAGACTTTTAAATTGAAAGATAGGAGAGAAGGAGGAAACAAAATTTAAAAGCTCAGTGGTAGAGTTAGGTCTGTTCCTCTTTAGAAGGAAAATTAGCATTTGATCGCAGGATTTCAAGAGGAACTGATGCTACTAGAATTGTGCTTTCTTATCTTCCCTGCCAAATTCTTAATAACATATGCATATTAAAACATCTGCATGAATGCTTTTGAACCTGCTCTTTAGCTGAGAACAATTGTCTCTGCTTTCTCATAATTTTCAGAGACTCTTCTGACCTTGAACACACAACCTCCTACACAATCTGTGCTCAGAGCTGCCTGTAGATGCAATAGGAACACAATTGTCCCAGAAGAATTCTTATACTTTGTAGAAAATATAAGATGTCTGGCCTAGAAGAATTGTATGTAACAGTTATGGCTATTTCTAGAAAAGGATGCTCTAACTTAGGCCTTGGTTATTGTTTATTTAAATTATTGAGTGTGAGTCTACATAGGTTGTCCTTGTATCTGTGGAAGCTAAACCTAGTGAATGCAATGGTCAAGTATTTATGGAGACTTCTGGTTTCACCCATGTACTACAACTGATTGCAGGGTTCAATTCGAGATGCTGTTTGCCATCTATATGTTTGTCAACTATGTGGCTAAAGGCTTGGTATCTATGGAACAATTTCAGGAGCGGGTTCCAAATCCCGTCGCTACCAGTTCACTTGTGTGCGCTCACTCGGGGTGCTTCTGCGCATGCGCAGAAGCGTCTGGGCAGGTGGGCAGAGCCTCCTGCTGCCGCTGCTACCGGTTCGCCCAATCTGGTGCGAACCGGTAGCAACCCACCACTGAACCATTTACTCCCAACTTTTTCTTTAGCTCAGGAAGATCAAGTAGAAGTGACTCTTTTCCTGACTCCTTTCTCAACAGTAGCCTTGGAGAGGACTTTTTCAGTCCAGCGGTGAAATGTAAAATTTGTTACAAGCAGTTCTGTGGGTGTGGCTTGGTGGGGGTGGGTGTAATCTGATTGGGTGGGCGTGGTCAACTTTTTTTTTTACTTTTAAAAGCATTTTTTTCTACAACCTTAAGAGGTTGCAGAAAAAAATGCTTTTAAAAGCCTCTGATGATCAGGCAACTCATCTGGGATTGTCAGAGGCTTTTAAAAGCATCTTTTTCCCTACAACCTCTTTAGCACGATCATCAGAGGCTTTTTTTTTAACTTTTAAAAGCATTTTTTTTGGCTGAAGAGGTTGTAGAAAAAATGCTTTTAAAAGTAAAAAAAAAAGCCTCTGATGATCGTGCGGCTCAGCTGGGCATGGGGGATTTGGGTGGGCAGGGATTTTTGCTACTGGTTCTCCGAACCTCCCGCTACCATCGCTACCAGATCGGGCAAACCGGTCTGAACCGGGAGCATTTCACCCCTGTTTCAGTCACTAGAAATAGATTGGTTTGACCATATAGAATTATGAATGAGGACGATCTTGTAAAATAAATATTTGGATAAAGGGGTTTGAGAGTAAGAGAAAAACTGAGAAAGTCACAGTTGGGTGGAATTGATAAAAAACTGAAAAATAGAGAACCAATAAGTTTAAAGAATGGGAAAATGTATAATGTATATATAATGGTGGAAGCAATAATAACTTGTAAGACTAGAAAAATTATCTATATCTGCCTGCCTGCCTGCCTGCCTGCCTGCCTGCCTGCCTATCTATCTATCTATCTATCTATCTATCTATCTATCTATCTATCTA
>WNWU01000019.1:5441031-5454598 GCA_012654045.1 Ptyas mucosa | reverse complement strand
CTATCTATCTATCTATCTATCTATCTATCTATCTATCTATCTATCTATCTATCGTTATGTAGATATATAACTCAGTTGAGTTCAGCTCTTAATGACTTATTGGAAACAATATGAAAGTGGTTTTTCATTTGCTTCTAATTTGTTCTGTTGTTTTGTCTTTAGAATTCTCGTCATGGCTTAGGTATGGAATTAGCTATATGGAATTAGCTGTATTTGGCGAAGCACTCTCTCTAAGCCCTAGGAAACAGGCAATGGCAAACCACTTCCACAAAACCTTGCCAAGAAAACTACAGGGACATATGAGGAGTTAAAATAGACTCGAAAACACAGGGAAAAAAAGTCTAGCCAACAGATATGGAACTTTCTGGTAGTTTCCTATCCAACTCCAATTCAGTCTGATAATAATAGCCCAATCGGGCTTTTGAGCGCATGGCAATAAGGCCAAGCGCTTATTTCAGGCTTCAAAAAAAATATCAGACAGGGTCTTATTTTTGGGGAAACATGATAGTTCCAAATCTAAGTAATGGTAATAAATTTATGTTGACACTTATCAAATGATATTTAAGAATATGTTTAAGAATATGTTTATATGTAATACATTTTATCATGCTAATATTCCAATAGCTCTTTAAATTCAATTGAACTAATCTCTGAAGCTTTTGTTTATACCTCCAAGTCAGAACTGGTTCATGGACAGAAGCATGGCTGGCTGGGGAATTCTGGAAGTTGAAATCTCCACATCTTAAGTTACCGAATTTGAGAAACATTTCTATGGATCATGACTCTTGAATTTTAGCGTTTAATTAGCTAAGGAGATATTTTAAAAAATAATAATGAAGAACTGGGCATAGTTATGAGGTTATTATTCCCCCTTTATTTTCTTTTAAAAATTGCATATTTATAAAGTTGCCGTTCACAGGCTGTCACTGTTTTGCTCTAGGTCATACATGGATCTTTGTTATATTCTGTCATGCTCTATTTAAATTGCACAGAATGCTGAGACCTAAGAATAAACAACTGTGAGGTTTAGTGTTGCCAATGAAATTTTGCCTAAAGTTAAATTTGAAGTGAATTTTGGATTTCCTGCTCACAAATTGAGGAGGCGTGAGGGAAGATTTATGAAACTTGCAAAATATCTCATATTTTACACAATCTTAGCTTTTTTTTTCTTTTCTCTTCTCTTCCTATTATTGGATAGCTTTTGTTAATCAGATGATTATGCTAGAAAAGTCATTAAAATGCACTAATTGCAGAAGTTTCAAAGATTTTTTGGAGTAGGAGTCGTACTGAATCCTGCAGAAGCCTTAAAGGGCAAAGCTATTTATCTCCTCATATACGTTCTTTCTCTCTACTCTGTCATGCAGAGGCACTTATGTGCAGTTAATGCTGTTAACTGCCTTTTGCCCATTTTTACACCTTTTGTGTCACAGTTGTTAAGCATATCCCTGAAGTTGTTCAGTTAGTAACACAACTGTCAAATAAATCTGGCTTCCCCATTGACTTTGCTTGTCAGAAGGGGATCACATGACCCCAGGACGCTGCAATCGTCATAAATACGGGCCAGCTCATTAAACAAATGCTTGTATGTTGAGGACTACTTGTTGTGGTAATATCGCTGTGAAAAGTTTGTCAGTTTGTCAGCAGAATAATTGGGGCAGCAAAATAAGATTATTATTATGTAGAAAATTTATACTGCTGCCTACTCGCACATTTATTTATTTATTTATTCGATTTATATGCTGTCCTTCTCCAGAGACTCAAGGCAGCTTACAATGCGTTAAGCAATAGCCTTCATACTTTTGTATATAACTGCTTAGTAGGGCTTTCGCCCCTCCCCCCAAGTGGTGTTCTTCTTTATACAAAATCAGCTTATTGCCCCCACAATCCGGGTCCTCATTTTACTTACCTCGGAAGAATGGAAGGCTGAGTCAACCTTGAGCCTGGTGAGATTCGAACTTGCAGTAATTGCAGGCAGCTGGTGCTACTTAACAGCACTTTAGTCTGCTGCGCACATGGTGACTGAAGGCGGTTTACAGGGCATAAAAGCACAATATAAAAGAAATAAAAAAAATAAAATAGTAACCTCCACACACATTCATACCAGCCATTTAATGGGCTCCATCCTGCTCTGGATTCCCCAGGCCCCCTGGCAGAACCACATCTTCAGGGCCTTCTGAAAGAGTGTTTATTTATTTATTTAATTTATTTATTGAATTTATATTGCCGCTTATTTGCCCATGGCGACTCAAGGCGGCTTAAAAAAATATAAAACCACATTTAAAAACTAATAAACTAATAAAAAAGATCAAATAAATTAATGTAATATAATCACACACACACACACACACACCAGCGACAGCAGATCACATGAGCCATTTAATGGGCTTCATCCCACTCTGGGTTCCCCAGGCCCGCTGGCAGAACCAGATCTTCAGTGCTTTCTGGAAGAGAATTAGAGTGGAGGCCATTCTAATCTGTGGGGGAATGATGTTTCAGAGAGAGGGAGCCACCACGGAGGAGGCCCTTCTTCCAGGTCCCATCAGATATATCTCCCTCAGGGATGGGACCCACCGTATTCCCTGCCTCCCCGCTCTGATGGTTCAGGTAGATGTGACTGGCAGGAGATGGTCCCTCAGATAACCTGGTCCCAAGCCCTGAAGGGCTTAGACTGGGAGCCAGTCTAATTTCCAGATGAATGATGTTTCAGAGAGAGGGAGCCACCACAGAGAAGACCGTTCTTCTGGGTCCTGCCAGATGTATCTCCTTAGCAAACAGGACCCACAACATTCCCACCATCACAGGTCATTTTCACCAGTTATCACAGTGTACAGGAGATCGCTGCTAAAAGTGTTTTTTTTTAAAAAAATTACACCTCTTATCAGGTCCACTGAGATTGGTATATGAAAAGATAGCAGTCTGGGTGCTCTACTGGATCATAAAGAAAAATGATCCAGATTCCCTGTAGTTCTGCAAGCCACCGAGGATGGGAAAAGCTTGTGTTTGTTCCCTAAATTGTGACTTGTGCACTTCTGTGATACAAAGACCATTTTTTGTTTGCTTTCTCAGTGTAGGCACACTGAGTTAAACCATAATGCCCACTGACATCAGTTTGAAAGGTACTACATAAATTTCAGGAAAATCAGGCTTTAAAATGTTCACTACCTCGTGAATCATTGGCACCAAATCTGAAATACCAGCTGCTGTGGAACAAGCATGGAAGAATTATCACCCTGTTGTCCATGTTACAGCTTTTTAGATATATAACATTGGTCACTATATGAGTAAGAGCAGGCCTGTGGTAAATGCTTATTGAGTTAACTGGGACTTATTTCCAAAATGAATGTTGCCCTCAGGCTGAAGGTGATCACTTTATACTTAAAGCAGACAGACATCATGAAAGATCTTGGGACTTGGGGATTAATGTTAATTTCTTTTTAAAAATGTATCAGGCAAGGTTTCTATCAGGTATTTAGAGAGTAGTACATTTACAACCTTTGATCTTGATGTCTAAAATAGGAATTTCCCAGAAGAACAGAGGATATGATCAAGATTAGTAACATTTTTCTCATAACAAATTTTACTTCCACCAATAAACCTTTTTCCCATTCAGTCAGGAAGAAATTTGCTGAACCTTTGTAACTATGTGAAGACTCTGAGGTAATTAATCTAGAAGAACAGGAAGAATGTTTATGAAGGCTATATAAATGTTAGTATAAGTGAGAATCTTGTGTACATGAAGCAAAAAGATCAGATTTCCCCAGTGATCACCTGGGACAATCTGATAATGAACATTTAATAATTGTTGGAATTGTATTATTCAACAAAGACATAGTGTCACATATACCACATGTTATTTCTAGTGTGGAAAACTGGACATTTGCTATAATTTATTGACTTTTAATTTAAGATATATTGAAACTTGAATTAACCTTCCTTCCTTCCTCCCACCCTTCATTATAATATTTTTTGCCTTATAACAGGGGCGTCAAACTTGATTTCACTGAAGGCTGCATCAGAATTGTGTTTGACCTCGGGGAGGGGGGGGGCAGGGGCGCATGACCAGCTCATGTCACTCATTCGTGTTGGGGGCGTCGAGAGCTCTGCCAGCAAAAACGGGCTCCTGAGCTCCATTTTCGGCTGTGATGGCTTCCTGTAACCTTCTGCCGCGGCCATTCCAAACTCAGTTTTCGCTGGCAGAGGCAATGCGGGCCAGTCCTTCACTGTTTCCAGGGTGGGCCTATGGGCCAGACCTAAGCACCCACTGGGCTGGGTCTGGCCCACAGGCCTTGAGTTATGACACCCCTGAATTACAGATTTCCTCAAATTTCATTTGAATGACAAAGAGGCTTCTGATTCACTTTCTTTGGATGGTGTTTTGAGCTTATTTACTTGCTGAAAGGCTGCAGAAGTATTTGTACAGGGTTTATGTTTTCAGCACACTGCAGTGTCACCCCCTAAATTTTCTGCATAATTTCCCCAAAGAATGGGAAGCCAAGGAGAAGAGATCATTGCACTCATAAGAAATATAATTCCAGGATCCCTTTACTTTACCAATGCAATTGTTTTGAAATGTTCCTTCCTTTTTTTTTTTGAAAATAAATACCAGAAGCAATTTATTTTCCATCACATTGAAAGATGATAAACAACATAGAGGGGGAAAAATGGCATTAACATTTCTTTTAGGATACTTGGGACTAGAGATATGTAGATGAGGGGAAAAAATCATAGAAAATTTACTCATTCTGTTTATATGGTTAGGTGGCATTGCAATTACCTACTGTATGAGAGCACCATAGAAATGGCCAAAGAACATGCATTGTTTTCCTTAGATGTTCCCTGACTTATACGTAGTTCTTGACCTATGACTAGAATTTCCATTGCTAACCAGTGGAATGTTGTTAAGTGAGTCGCACCTGATGTTATGACTTTTTTACCATGGTTGTTAAGCAAAGCACTGAAGTTAAGTGATTCATACATTCATTAAATAAATCTGGTATTCCCCATTGACCTTTCTTGTAGGAAGGCAGCTTGGAAGGTTGCACCCATCATAAATACATCCTGGTTGCCAAGTTCCCAAATTTTGATCACATGACCATGGGGACAGTGGTGAAATCTAAGATTTGTTACTACCGGTTCTGTGGGCGTGGCTTGGTGGTGGGGGGGTAATGTACTGGGTGGGTGTGGCCAATTTTTTTTAACTTTTAAAACCATTTTTTCTACAACCTCTTCGGTGAAGAGGTTATAAAAAAATGCTTTCAAAAGGCTCTGACGATCCCAGCTGAGTTACCTGATTGGCAGAGGCTTTTTTTCTTTTAAATGCCTCTGCCGATCAGGCAACTCAGCTGGGATCATCAGAGGCTTTTAAAAGCCTTTTTTCTACAACCTCTGAAGAGCTTGTAGAGAAAATGCTTTGAAAAGCCTTTGAGGATCCCAGCTGAGCTGCACGATCATCAGAGGCTATTTTTTTTACTTTTAAAAGCATTTTTTGGCCACAGGTTTTAGAAAAAATGCTTTTAAAAGTAAAAAAAAAGCCTCTGATGATTGTGCAGCTCAGCTGGGTATGGGGTGGGGGCAGGGATTTTTGCTACGAACCACCCGCTTCCATCGCTACTGGATCGGGCGATCCGGTCCGAACCAGGAGCATTTCACCCCTGCATGGGGATACTGTGTCAGTTGTAATGGCAAGGATCAGTTGTAAGTCACTTTTTCAGTGTCATCATAGCTTTGAACGGTCACTAAACAACTGATTGTAAGTCAAGGTCTACCTTACTCTGCATTTCCTGGAAGGATCAAATTGCTAAATAGCCATATTTTTTCTAATGAGGGAATGTCTGAATATACTCTCATTAGTCAAAATATCAGAATAACATAGTAACAGAATTGGAAATGATCCTCTACTCAAGCAGGAGACCCTATAGTATTCCAGAAAAATGGCTGTCCAATTTGTTCTTAAAAACCTCCAGTGATGGAGTGTTTTTCCAGTAAGACTGGTCTATCAGGGCAACCTGGTCTGCCCAAATATGGAATAGAGCATACTGCTTCCACTTTTGCCTTTCAACCCCAGTTCAGCAGCCTTCACAGGCAGTCGCTTCCACGACAAACTATTTTGTGTTAAATTTTTAATTTTTTTTCAATTTTATTTGCTTGTCAGTAAAAATTAAAATAAAATAAAATTCTCCAGTGATGGAGCACCTGGAATTCTGGAGTCAAGCCATTCCACTGATTAATTGTTCTCACGGTCTGGAAATTTCTCCCTATTTCTAGGTTGCTCCTTTCCTTGATTAGTTTCCATCCATTGCTTCTTGTCCTGCCTTCAGGTTCTTTGGGAGAATAGGTTGACTTCCTCTTTTTTGTGGCTCCCCTTAGATATGGGAACGTTGCTATCATGTCATCCCCAGTCTCTCTTTTTTTTCATTAGACTACACATATCCAATTCCTGAAACCATTCTTCATAGGTTTTAGCCTCCAATCCTCTAAACATCTTCGTTGCTCTTCTCTGCACTCTTTCTAGAGTTGCAGTCCATGAGATTGGTTTGGTTTATCTTATGGGAGATAACTCTCAGAACAAGTTTTCCCAACTGCAGATTCTGAGGGTTTCCTTCGTTGTTGATTATTTTAATTATTATTATTCTTTATTAAGAAGAGATATTAAGTAATTGAGATTCAGAGAAGATTCTTATGTCCATACTCACACAAACTAGAGGCTTTGCAGGTACATTTATTTTTTTTTTTATTTCGAATTTATATGCCGCCCTTCTCCCTGGGGACTCAGGGCGGTGTACAGCCAAATAAAAACATACAATGCAAACATTTAAATACAGTTAAAAGAATATATATCTGTTTGGCCCCAGATTTAAAATGGCAAACCAATTTAAAATTATTTAAAAATTTGTTAAGCCAGCCTGGCTTGCTGAAAGAAGAAAGTTTTAAGGACACGGGGGAAGGCACCGAGGTCTTGGATTCTCCTTATCCCTGGGAGCAGCTGGTTCCAGAGGGTGGGTGCCCCCACAGAGAAGGCCCTCTCCCTGGGGGTCACCAGCCTACATTGTTTGGCTGATGACACCCTGAGGAGGCCCTCTCTGTGGGAGCGCACAGGTCGATGGGAGGTTGTCGGTAGCAGCAGGCGGTCTCAAAGATAACTAGGTCCTATGCCATGGAGCGCTTTAAAGGTGGTAAACAACACCTTGAAGCGCACCCGGAAGACCACTGGGAGTCAGTGCAGCTCGCGCAGGAGCGGTGTTATATGGGAGCGACATGAGGAAATGCATACATGAGGAAATGTATCCAACTCTCTTGGCATATTTGGCCTGATACAGCTAAGGTTTGAATTAATATAACAAGAATGAAAACGCCATCAAATGAAAATTTTTTGCTTAGCTATTCCTTTACCAACAAGCACTAACAAGTTTCTCTAATGGCCAATATGAATAGTATCTTATCAAAATCAAACAGTTTGGCATCTAAGATGTCAAGTGGAAAGTCTTCTCCCCTGACAATACCAGAATATTTTCTTTTCTTTTTTTAAGAATTCAATTTTAGTTAAGCATTAATGATTAGATAAACCATTTCTTTTTCAACTTCATTAGAATACATTATACATGAATATGTAGAGTTAATATCTCCATTCCTACAATTTTCAGTTTCCCAATCTTGTATTGTTGGAAGGGTTCTATGTTCCACAGAATACTTTCTTCAATGATTGTGTAACTTTTCATAGTAAAGTATAATGGTTCATATGGTGAGATGACTTGCTTGTGTTCAGAAATGAATGCTTAATGACAACTGTTTTTAATCTGCTTTTAGTATTATACTTAAAATTTGATCTGTGTTGTAGGGATGTGTGGAAAGTTAATGGTATATATGTGAGAGGGTGTGCAGTTTTGAAATCCTATTGCTTACTGTAATTGATTAATTACTGGTTTGGACACATGGTACAGGTAGTCCTTGACTTAAGACCACAATTTAGCCCAAAGTTTCTGTTGCTAAGGGAGACATTATTAAGTGATAATGTAACATTTGCCCCATTTCACAACATTTTTGGCCAAAGTTAAGTGAATCACTGCGATTGTTCAGTTAGTAACATGGTTGTTAAGAGAATCTGGCTTCCCCATTGACTTTGCTTGTCAGAAGGTCACAAAAAGTGATCACATGACCCCCGGGATACCGCAACATAAATAGGAGCCAGTTGCCAAGCATCTGAATTTTGTTCACATGGCCATGGAGATGCTGCAAGAGTTGTAAGTGTGATGTCATGTCAGTTTTTCAAGTACCATTTTAATTTCGAACGCTCCCTCACCAAAAGGTCGTAAGTTGAAAAATACCTGTAGGCTGTAACTATGAATTCTTTTATCAGAATTTATAATTGATATATTGGCCAAAAATATTCATTCAAAATGATATATTTTTTAATAGTCTTTTTAATGTCTTTTCTGGTATTTTATCTCTCGGGAATTCATTGTTCTTTCTATATAACAGAGAGATAATAATGCTTTCTCTGGCATTAATGCCTTCTGTATGGTAACAGAACAACTAGTTACGAAAGCAATCACAATCCATCCAAAGATAAGCACTTTTGAACATTGGGTTCAAAAGTGCTTGTCTTTGGTGCTTACATTGGAAAAGGCTTAAGGCAAATATTAAGTCCAATTGAAATCAATTGGATTTAAGAGCCCTTAACTAGATAGAATGAACAGACAGAATTTTTGTCCAGTCAAAATCAGTGAGTCTCAGATTAATTGTACATATTATGCTTAGTTTTGTTCATTTTTTAAAATTTTCAGGCTGAATCAGAGGAATCTGCACTAGCCAAGATGATGAAAAAAATTGGTGATGTGCATGGTGTGTCATTACACAAACCCCCTTTTCCACACTTGCATTCTGATATCGTGGGAGGCTTCAAGATGATGCTAAATGCAATTTTAAGCAGAGCCAACCAACAAGATCAGTGGGGAAGGATCCTGTAATAACATCTGGAGGGTCTTCCTTCAGCTTTCTTTAGTGAGCTATACCTTGGAAGGCTTTCAAGATACGAAGGGTTAGCTGTACGGTTTGTGCCAAGATATTATAATGTACATTTTGTTAGTTGTGCCCCTTGCGCCACTGAAAATGTCTAAAGATTGATGTCCTATCGGATGCGATATTCATCCTGATGTAGTTTACTGTTTTACCTACCATCAGCTTCTGCTTTTGCAGAATTTCTTTATCATATCTTGAAAGTTGAAGCCATTCATGGCATTACTCAGCGGAATTTGCAGCCTGCTAGATGTTGCTGGATTATAATTCTCAGGATCTGCCCACTGATCTTGTTGATTAAACCTGCTTAAAACTGTGTGTAGCATCACCTTGAAGGCCACCAGATGATAGAAGAGTTCATTTGGAAGATACATGCAATTTTAAATATATTATTTAGGGTTATGCAATGTTACTGTAATCAGTTATTGTTGCTAAAAGCTTTCCAAAGGAGAGCAGTCAGCTGTTCCCCAAAACTAAAAATCCCACAATAATTGCTGAAATTTCATGAGAGATTTAAAGGGATACATGAAATGGACCATAGCTGCTACAGCTTTCCCAGGACAGGTAGTTCTCAACTTTGACCACAGTTGGGATCAGAATTCCTAATACTAAGTAAAAAGTCTATGGAGATTCTCAGTCATCCAGATCATAGTTATCCCAAAGATGTTTTTTCATAGGCAAATGGACTTTCTTGTTTTTTCTTTGAAGATGTTTTGCTTCTCATCCAAGAAATTTCTTCAGTTCGGACTCGATGGTGGGGAACGGATTCCATTCCATATTGCTAAGCAAGGGGGTGGTTAAGTGAGTTTTATTACAATTTTTCACAAATGATGACCGAATAATCCCAGGTTGTTGCAACCATGTGAATACCTGCCAGTTGCCAAGTGCCCGAATTTTGATCATGTGACCATTGGGATGCGACAGTGATAAATGTGAGGACTGGTTGGAGGTCACTTTTTTAGTGCTGTTATAACTTTGAACAGATTGCATGGCTCAACTGGGCATGGGGGGGGGGCGCAGGGATTTTTGCTACCGGTTCTCCGAACCACCCACCGCCATCGCTACCGGATCAGGCGATCCGGTCTGAACCGGGAGCATTTCATCCCTGGTGTGTGTGTGTGTATACGCACAGACACATGGAAAATTGTGAGCCTGATCTGATTCCTCCATCTTTATAAAGTACCTAAGAAAATGGGATTCATCAGGAATCTTTTGGAATCTTGTAATTCAGACTCAAACAATAGTTTAAGAGGAACTTGTTCCAGGAGTAGGAACAAGGTGGGAGGCCCCTGAAACATATGGATGCCATTCTGGCATATGGAAAAACTTAGCAGCACCAATCACATAAATTAAGTCATCATTAAAAACAGCCGTTCTTCCCCTCCATTGTTAGCATTTTAGCATACTCATCTCATCATACATTGACACGGTGCCCACCACAATTTGCTAATTCTGGAACGTGAGTAAATGACACAAATTATTTAGCCCAACTCTGCTTAGACAGATGGAAAAGCTCAACCAGGGGATTTCTTTTGCAGAAGCAGTGCCGTGTCAAGTATGTTTCGTATTCTGGCTGAGCAAACCTATGTCATTTGTCTTCCCACTGATGTTGACTTATCTAACCCATATGGGTTTGCTTTTAATATTTCAACTCAGATTTTGACAAACCGTGAAAACGGAAGCTGATCCGGTGGAGTATACTCCGTTCCTGATTGTGCTTTGACCCTACAAGTCAGTCCTTATGTTGTTACATATGCAGGGCTTATTAGCAAGACACCCACAGCTTTCTATATTGATTGGCTGCATAACAAAATGCACATCAGGCTTGTGAAAAGATTGGGAGGGGGGGGAAAAACATTATCAGCAGCAGGAGCCTAGAGTCATTATGCAGTTAACGTCTGGCTTTGATCCGAAATCTCATTCCCACCAAATTTACATCGGTGACTTTAAAGGAAATTGTCCTTTAATTAGGCTGAAGTAAATGAGAGGTAAAAGCAGACTCTTTTGCCCTGTATTTCACTGTGCAAAATGATTATAATTCACTCTTCCGTATCCTTTTAATAAGTCAAATTGCATTCGATGTCAAGTTAAATGCATTTTCTCCCATATAGAATGAGGTTGGAGGATAAATGTCTCAGATTGTTTTGTGCATCAAAATAGCATGCTCAGAAATATTCTTTTCTTGTTCTCGGTTTCCTATTTTTATTTGGGGGAGTTCTCCCCCACTCTTTATATTTGTTATGATGTTCTGAACTCATCTGTGCTCTACTTCCTGAAATATTGATTCCCCCCCCTTTTCCGGAGCATATGCTTGAAAAAAAAATCAATATGATTTATATTGGCAATTGCTAGTGACATTACAGTTTAAACTCTGCTAGAAGCTGGTTCCTTACAAATAATGATAACGTGTCAACTGGTGCTTGTGAATTAGAAATAAAACTATACATGATTAAGATACTTGGGACAGTCATTCTCTTTTACTCGGTCTAAGTTTATTCCATTGAAGATAAAATGAAGGCAACATCAAATGGAAAGAAAAATTCAGACTCAGAAAAAGTTGAATGGCTGATAAAAAAACTGCAGTCTATATCTCTAGCAAAGGAGCAAGACCAAGTGATGCATGTTAAATTAAAGAAGGAAGTAAGGTTATTTTTTCTTCTCCTTATTCTGGTAAAAGATGAGTGGTCGGTAGATTATAGCTCTTGGTTGCCTGCTGCAATTCTCATCCACATTATATTATATTAGTTTCCAATAGATGGAAATTAATGAAGGAGGGAAGCAACCTGGAATTAAGGCAAAACTTCCTAACAGTGAGGACAATTAACCAGTGGAACAGCTTGCCTTCAGAAGTTGTAGGTGCTTCATCACTGGAGGCTTTTTTAAAAAAAAGACTGGACTCCTCCTTGAGCAGGGGGTTGGACTAGAAGACCTCCAAGGTCTCATCCAGCTCTATTCTGATTGATATTCTGGATGTACAATGTACATGTGCATTGTACAATTTAATTTGTCAAAGTTTGTATTTTATTTCATTTCACTATTTTATTTTAACTTTAAAGAGCATTCTGTCAGGTGCAAAAGACCAGGATTGCACATGAAAGTGCAATTAAAATGATTTATTGCTAAAATGCAGTTGGACCAAGATGATAGGTGATTCATTAGTTTGATCACTGCTTGTGTGCTCAGTCTGATTGACAGATGGAAGGATCTATTTGGAGCTCTGGCACATGATATCGTGTTTGTTGTTGACATTTCTTCTAGTTATTTTGAGTTGTTTTGCGGTTTCTCTATTGTCTCAGTAGCGAGATGGGCAACCACATAAATTGCTTAAATAAATAGTAACTGGTACGGAATAGATAGCTCAATTCACAAAGCACCACTGTATTCTGATCTGCAAAAAATGCTTAGGGAGTTCATTGTGAAATTCTTGCCTATAATGCTAAGAACAAAAGGTGTGGGCTCTGGCATTATCAGGACCCTGGAGAGTTCATTTCAGAAGCTTTAGCATCTGAGATGAATCCTGATAAAATATCTTTTGCTTCAACACCTTAAAAAGGCTGGGAAGGACACACGTTCCCTTAACATTATTGCTGCTGATGAACACGTTAGTTTTAAGTATTTTAAACCAGGGTCCTGCATGGTCACTAATCTACAGCCATTGTGGTGCAGTAGTTAGAATACAATAGTTAGAATGCAGTACTTCAGGCTAGTTCTTGCCAACTGCCGGCTGCCAGCAGTTTGGCAGTTCAAATCTCACCAGGCTCAAGGTTGACTCAGCCTTCTATCCTTCCGAGGTCAGTATAATGAGGACCCAGATTGTTGGGGGCAATAGGCTGACTCTGTAAACCACTTAGAGAGGGCTGGAAAGCATTATGATGTGGTATATAAGTCTAAGTGCTATTGCTATTGCTACATAAACTATGGAAGCGACATCTGAATCTGTAGCCCTAGATAATCAGCTTAAGAGGATGTATATTTATTTATTTGTATCCCACCTTTATTATTTTTATGCGTAACTCAAGGCAGGCACACATCTCCAGCACATCTTCTTCTTCCTATTTTCCCCACAACAACAGTTCTCTGAGCTGAATGTGTATGGAGATTCTCAGTGACCCAGGTCATGGTTGCTTTTTTCAAGAGGCAACTGGACTTTCTGGTTTTTCTTTGAAGACGTTTTGCTTCTCATTCAAGAAGCTTCTTCAGTTCTGATAAAAAAGCACCTTTGGTGCTGAGTTGGGCTGAGGGAGAGTGACTGGCCCAAAGTCACCCATCTGGCTTTCATGGCTAAAGGGGAATTTGAACTCATCGTGTCCCCATTTCTAGCCTGGTGCCTTAACTCCCCTGAATGAGGGTGACTGGACTCACAATTAATCCCCTTTATGGAATCCTATTCTCATTACCAAAATATTCCTTCAGTAAAATGAGCCACTTGGATGAAACAGGTAATGTCTCAGTTCATTCCTCTATTCTGCCGCTAATTCAAAACAGCAGATTCAATAAAAATAATAATAATAATAATAATAATAATAATAATAATAATAATAATAATAATAATAAT
>WNWU01000019.1:5408210-5430573 GCA_012654045.1 Ptyas mucosa | reverse complement strand
TATTCTATTCTATTCTATTCTATTCTATTCTATTCTATTCTATTCTACTCTACTCTACTCTACTCTACTCTACTCTACTCTAATCTAATCTAATCTAATCTACTCTAATCTACCCCATCCCATCCCTTTTCCCATCCCTTTTCCCTTTCCCTTTTGGCTCCACATGTAGCATTGTATATGATACCCATTGTAAAAGTGCCAGGAGTGGGTTTTTTAAAGGAACTAACCTGGTGATACAGTAATTTAGTATATTAGATTATGTAACATAGCTGGATGTTATAAAGGATCTGAGTCCTATGAAACACAGCAAGAGCCAATAGTAGCTATGGGGCATCAGATGTCCTATGTTATTGCTTTTTTATTAGTTTTTTTTTCCAAAGCTACTTCTCTCCCTCTGCTTCCTTTGTGCTGAACTACAAATTTCTGAAATACATTCTGTACACGTTTCAGACAATAATTCTTTAGAGTCAGAAACACAGATTTCATTAGGGGGAAAGGGGGACTTTGGCAAGTGGAAATTTTAGAGAGTTAAAACTAAGTTTCTTATCTGTAATAACATTAGAGCAAATTGGGGATAAAATATTCAGTAAACTAATTCATAATTCTCTGCCCTCTCAGACTCTTTCTGTCTCTTTTAGCATTTTTGTTTCTTTCTTCAGAAAGTGCTATGGGTTAATCAACTTTTTTCTCCTTCTTTTATTTGTCTACCTTTATTTATATGTTTTTAATCTCTCATTTTGAAATCAGAGTTTGTCATTAGCTGTGGAAAATCCATTGTCAGGTGAAGTCAGAACAGCTATTTTTGTTGTTAAGCCCAATATTCAGTCATATTACTAAGTGCAAGCATTTTGAGAAGTAGCCGAGCTGTGCAATATTTCATTACTTGCAAAACCTTAGTAGCTTTTCTTTCTTCCGGCCAGCTAATGAACGTTTCATACATTTATGAACATGCAATCTAGTTATAAGTCTTTTAAACTGACAGAGCTGTTTTGCAATCATTATGGATTTCATAATTTGGCTGCATGAGGTACCGAGTTGATGTCTTAGTTTCTCTAGTTTTCCCCATGACATTTTGACTTGATACTTTTGAATGAACAGTTCACCAGTGGAAAAAAGTTAACCAGTGAGAACAATTAACTAGCGGAACCGTTTGCTTTCAGAAGTTGTGGGTGCTCCATCATTGGAGGTTTTTAAGTAGAGATTGGACATCCACTTATTTAGAATGGTATAGGGCAGTGACGGCTAATCTTTTCTGGACTGAGTGGCCAAAATGTGCGTGAGCATGTGCGAATGCGTGTGTGTATGTCCGAACCCCCAAAATGCATGTGTGCGCAGCACTCCTGCACATGCCCTGCCCTGTCTCCCATACATGCACACACGGGCACCTGCACAGGCCCCACCCCATATATGCACGCATGGACACCCCACATGGGCCCCACCCCATGCATGCATGTGTGGCTCTCCCCCCATGCATGTGTGCCCCCCCACATGTGCCCCACCTCCGTGCATGTGTGGCAGAGACCTGAAGATCAGCTGGCTGGCAGGAGGCGTGTGCATATGCAGCAGAATTGAACTGGGATGACGGCTCGGGTGCCATCAGAGGGGGAGCTGCATGCCACCCCTGGCACACGTGCAATAGGTTCACCATCACAGGTATAGGGTTTCCTGCTTGATCAGTCAATTGGACTAGAAAACCTCCAAAGTCCTTTCCAACTCTGTAATTCTGTTAATGTTGGTGTTGAAGAAGATTCCCAAGAGTACTATGAATAGCCAAGAAAGCAAACAAATGGATTATTAAACATAAATGACTAGGTTCAAATTATCATATTTTGGAAATAGTATGCAAAGTCCTAGATCTCTGAAGGAGGCTCTCATGCTGGTGGTGGAAAGAAAGAAAATAATAGTACAGCCAGTAGTAAGGAGGATGGTCCTGATTACAATAGCAGAAGGTGTATCATTGAGAAATTTGAAAGACTGGATTGTGGACAAATCAGCCAGGAATTTTATGAATGTGGTTGCTAAAAGTCAAGATGACCTATAACCAGTCTAAACCTGTAGTTTAAAAAATGCAATTTCTCAAGGGGAAAATCTCTGGATATCTTGTCCTGGTGCAAAATGACCAGAGGAATTTAAATGAAAGAAAAGTGGGGGAAAAAATTAACATGTCTTTGGGAATGTTTCCTTGAATTTAAAGGAAAGGAAAGGAAAGCGGGGGGGAGGGGGGTAACATACCTTTGGAAATGCTTCCTTGTATTTCCCTTGATTGAAACTATAAAGAAAAATGGGGGGGGGAAGAAGTGGCTTATACTTTCCTATGGAATTTGCACAGGATTAATATTTAGCCCACTACAATGAAGGAATAAAATGTCATTTAATTGCATTGATGTCATTATGCTGAAACATTTAACTATTAGTTTCCAGCTATTTTTCAGGCAAGGCAAGAATGATGGCTTGGAGTGCATCTTTAAATATACTGAACAGACAAAGGGGCAATATTTGTGAAGATCATTCATTACATGCTTAAAAAGAAGTATACAATAGCAAGCTACAACACTTAAGGTTTCTACTGATTTTTTTCTATTTTAATTATGTCAAAGGGATGTCAGTTTCTGTGTAAAAAATTGCTGTGTTTTATGGTGTGTAATTAAAGAAGAAGAAGAAGAGAGGGGAAGCAAAAGGAAAGTGATAATCCCTTCACTGAATAACAAAAATTGGAATTACCTGGAAGGAAACATGATGTTCAGTTTTTATAGTAATCTAAGAAGGATTAACACCAGAATCTTACTTCCTATCAATGTTAAGACATTACTTACAGTAGATTTTTTCCTAGCCCAGCCACTTAAGGAAAAAAATAAGGACCCATTTCCTACTGGATAAGAGAGATTTAAGGCTTTAATTAATCAGATTTGACCTCAAACTTTGTGTGCAACTTTGAGCACAAAACTGGAAGATTAAAGAGAAGGACAATAAAGATGATCAGGTGCCAAGTCGTCTTTAGAAATAACTAATTGTGGGAATGGGCGGTCAATTTGTTTTCTTTATTGATTTCAGAAAGGCAGATGCCTGTAGAGTTTTTGGGGAAAAAAAGATGCAAAGTATATAAACAAAGAAGCAAAGAAACAACGAAAACAAGCAATAGTGTGAATAGGAGCTTGGTTCCTTGAGCAATGCTTCCATGGATAGTCACTGTAATATCCCCATGTTTAAGTGCCAAATTGTCAGGTGCAAGAAGTTAGGGACCAGGATAAAGCTCAAAAGTACTACAAGTTTATTCCATGCTACTTCTACACAAAAATCTGAACTACTAATGATCAATGCAAATTGGTGCCAGATAAGAGTCAACCAACTTCAAGATAGGCTAGACGTAGGTCTCATATGGCCCCAAGTAGAATCTCCAGATTGATTATGACCTTGTGCTGGTTGTCTCCTACACAAGTAGACAAACTGTAGAGTTCTTGTGAAAAAATTTGTTTTTTTTAAAAAAGTGATTAGTCTTAATAATAAGATGCATTGGCCTTCCTCCTCCTCTTCTTCTTCTTCTTCCTCTTCTTCCTCCTCCTCCTCCTCCTTCCTCTTCCTCTTTTTTTAAAAAGAGAATACTAAATTGGTGGGTTTGTAAAGGAGCTGCCCAAATTCCCTCCTAAAGCATGTTTTGCTCTCAGCCTGTACCTTCAACCCATCCCTTCGAAGATCAACTCATTCACACAATCTGTATGCCTTTTATTTCCACCCACTAAACTAATCTATGTCCTGTCAGGTGTGAAATGGGCCATTCTGTGAACTGCATATTCATAACCCGGAGATGCTGTTGTGATGGATTGTTACTGACAGGTGATAAAAGCTGTCCCCCTGTCCATTTTCCCCTCTGGTGTCTTCCTGAATCCCAATATGCAGGTTGGCCTATTCTCCTTTGGTCGTGTAACATGAAGATGGTATGGACCGAATACAGTGAAACCAGACAACCGCATTTCAATTAGCAGAGATAATTCCTCCCCCCCCCCAAAAAACCAATCTCTTCTCTGCAGACATTGCAGAGTAAATATGTGCAGAGTAAATAGAAGTAGCAACCCCGAGTCAAAATTTGTCATAGTTCATTTCCGTAAATTGAACGGTGGGTGGGAGAGAATATCATTTAAGCTATAAGCAGTCCGGTCTGTCTGACGTACCAAAGCACCTTCAGATCATGCTCTCGTGACTCAGCATCCAAAGTACAAGTTTTTGGTGTCATTTTTTCCCCTGGTTTTTTTTTGGGGGGGTAGTCCAAAATATGTGGTAATAACCCCCTCAAATTCTCCAAATATCCCACAAAATGAAAATTTCAGCTGCATCAAAGGGAAAGCAGGAACCTATTTCTGCCTCTAGATAAATAAATAATAAAAAAAAAAGAAATGTGTAGTTGAAGAGCTCTGGTGGCTCATCAGACTAAAGCAGTGTTATTAACTGTTATTAACATCAGCTGCCTGCAATTACTGCAAGTTCAAATCCCACCAGGCTCAAGGTTGACTCAGCCTTCCATCCTTTCTAAGGTAGGTAAAATGAGGACCCAGATTGTGGGGGCAATAAGCTGACTTTGTATAAAATATACAAAAGTATGAAGGCTATTGCTTAACACATTGTAAGCCGCCCTGAGTCTCCGGAGAAGGGTGGCATATAAACCAAATTTTAAAAAAAATTATTTGTACTAAATTAGGCCATTGATTCATCTAGGACTATATAAGATTATTTTAAAAGTAACATAATTTCTGGGAGATCAAAATTGTTCTCACTTCACTTGCAGTACGTGCATGTTACTCAGCCATATATAATACCTTGACATTTTGCATGAACATAAGTATTTTTCATAGCTAGGCTGCTTTTTGGAAGCTAAAACCAAAGGATCTCCATCTTGGCCCAAACAAAACTTACCATATTTTTCGTAGTATAAGATGCACTTTTTTCCACCCTAAAAGAGGCTGAAAATTTGGATGTGTCTTATACTCCGAATGTAGCTTTTTCGAAGCTTTTTTTCAGCCCTAACAAGGTGCTAGTGAGTGAAGCGATCATCTGTGCTTTGCCTGCTTTTCTCATTGCTGCTCCCTCTCAGCTGTGCTTTAGAAGCTGTTTTTCAGCCCTAAGGAGGCACTAGCAAGTGAAATGATCTTCCAAGCTTTGCCTGCTTTTCTCATTGCTTCTCTCTCCAAAGATCAGTTGTGCTTTAGAAGCTGTTTTTTATCCCCAAGCAGGGGATAAAAAGTGCTCGCATTTAAAACCAGCAAACTAATGTGCTGAAGCTGATCAGACTAAGGACATTAGCCAAATGAATACCTGATCGGCAGATTTTTCCCCCCTATTTTCCTCCCCAAAAACTAAGCTGTATCTTATACTCTGGTACGTCTTATACTCCGAAAAATATGGTATTTTGCTCCTAGCTACTGTGTGCATATAAGTGCTCATACATAAGCAATTGCTTTGCCTGTTGCAGTTATCTGGACAAAATAAAGAGAGAGAGATGTGTGTTAAACCAAAGAAAGAAAAATAGATCAGCTAAACAGTGGCAAAGTGTTCAATAAAAGAGGAGGTCCTACAGAAAATCTCCAGAAGATCCTTCAATTGCATATGGGGATCCATAGCAAGCAGTCTCTAGCAGTGGTGAAATCCAGCAGGTTCTGACAGGTTCTGGAAAACCGTAGCAGAAATTTTGAGTAGTTCAGAGAACTGGCAAATACCACCTCTGGCTGGCCCCAGAATGGGGTAGGAATGGAGATTTTGCAATATCCTTCCCCTGGAGTGGAGAGGGAATGGAGATTTTGCAGTATCTTTCTCCTGCCATGCCCACCAAGCCATGCCCACCAAGTCACACCATGCCCACCAAGCCACGCCCACAGAACCGGTAGTTAAAAAAAATGGATTTCATCACTGGTCTCTAGGTGTCTTGGTCAGATGGGCAAAACCTATCCGACATTTTTTTTAGATAGCAGCCCAGCAATATAAGAGTTTTAAGTAACAACCAACTGCTTGAATTGCACTCAGAAACACAGTGGTGACCAGTGAGCCCCTGTAGGAAGACCCTCACTAGTAAGCATGTGAGCTGCTGTATTTTGTAGCAATTTCTCGGTAGTCCTCAAGGGCAGCCCCATGTTGAGTAAATTACAATAATCTAGGTAAAGAGTAGGTGTAGGCATGAGTTTTCAGTGCACTATGTTCCAAGTAAAGTTGAAAAATAATAAAGAAAGCTTCTTAGCCGTGGCCTTTACCCTGCTCCTCCAGTAGGAGCTCTGACACCCAGATTATGAATTTGCTTTTGCTGGGAAAAGCATCAAATATAGTATAGAATGGGAATCAGTGAGCTTTTGTTAGCTTTTTGTCTTATTTTAGTTGAGTCTAAATCTTTTTTTCCCCCAACTAGAGTCTAACAGCTTTCATAAACTGGGTCAGGATTTCTACAGTATCTCCCATGTGGCTTTGGGTGGAGATGTACAACAGGATTTCTTCAATGTTTAGTATGATACTAAATAATAGATTATTTCTCTTAATAACTTTAAACAGATGTTAAACAGCATAGGAAAGAAAATCAAGCTTGATGGCATTTCTTAGCGGAGCATTCAAGGGGTCCACCTGTAATTCTTGCCATTACTGACTGGATCTTCCCAGTCAGGTAAGAGTAGAAAAAAATATGCTTCCAGCTCTTAACCCTGACATAGTCCAGAAACTCACCAAGACTTGTAGGATAACAATGATGTTCTTATCTTCTCCCTCTCCATGTCTTGCCACAATCAGGCAGCGACCAATGTGGTTTGTGCTACATGTCTGAGCTGGAATCCTGACTGCCACAAGCTGAGGCAATTTGTATCATCCAGAGCCTCTGTAACTGTATGTTCCCAACAAACATGCCCCAAATGGGGTAGATGGAGATAGAATCCTCATTGTTCATTTCAATGGAATCCATAGTTCCATTTGTATGATCTATATCAGCGATCACCAACGGGTGGTATGTGGACCACTGGTGGTCCGTGAGAAAATTTTGGTGGTCCGCAGAAAAATTATTTGCATTTTTTATATTGCACTAAATCAGAGGTCCTCAAACTACGGCCCCTGGGACAGATATGTGGAATGAACGTTTGTGTTGCTGCAGAGAGTCTCCCCCTTAGGAGTCTTTTTTTGTGGGTCCGGGGGGAGGGAGAAATTTTGACTTGGGGTCTGCTTCAGTCTCCTGGTGCGGGGCTTTGGTGAAGGCTGGAGGGAAGTGCCACTAGTGGCAAAGAGCCGGAGGGCCTTGTTCCAGTGGGACTGCATCATGGCCTGGAACTGGCTGACCATCTCAGCCTGCTGAGCCTCCAGGCACCAGTACCTGACCTTGCACTCCCGCAGGTCTTCCCTCTGCTTGCAAAACTTATGCTCATAGTCCTCAGTAAGGTGCTTCTGCTGAGCCTCCTTCTCGGTCAGATCCAATTTGAACTGAGCTAGCTGTTTTGCCAACTCTTTCTTGTGGTGGTTGCTTAGCTCCAACAACTGCTTCCTGTTAGAGCCCTAAGGAGCCTAGGCGGGCAGGTGAGGATGGCTGGGAGGGGAGAGGGGAGTAGAGGCTGGCGAGGCACCGCTTGATGTGAGTGACATTGAGTTGGCCACGCCCACCCAGTCACATAACCACCTAGCCACGCCCACTCAGCCGGTCATTAGGCAGATCATATTAGTGGTCCGTGGGATTTAAAATTATGAATTTAGTGGTCCCTGAGGTCCAAAAGGTTGGTGTCCCCTGATCTATATAGATGAATTCAGTTCACAGAGAACTTAGTTCACTTCCTTGAGTTTCACAGGCAAAAAAAAAATTCCAGTAAATTTCACAAGAGGTGACCGTATCATGTCAATAGATTCCAGCTCAGAACAAATGCTCAGCCCAACAACTGCAATTTATACCAATGGGTTCTTCTAGCCCTGTGATGGCGAACCTATGGTATGTGTGCCTGAAGTGGTAGGCAGAGTTATCTCTCCAGGCACGCGAGCCGTTGCCCATTGCTCTTCCGGGTTCCGGTGTACTGGCCAGTTGGTCTTCACATGCGCCAGAAACCAAAAGAGCAGCTGCCCGGTGTGCATGTGCACACCAGGAAAATGATCTTTTGGTTTCCGGTGCACGCATGCGCACCAGCCAGCTGGTCTTCACGCGCACATGCACGGAAGACCAGGTGCAGGGGTGGGTTCAACTTACCTTTACTACTGGTTCGCAATGGGGCCGCACGCGCATGCGCAGAAGCATTTTGATGACGTCGGGGTGGGTGGGCGGAGACTCCTGCCAGTTTTACTACCGGTTCTATAGAACTGGTGCGAACCGGGGGCAACCCACTACTGACCGGGTGGCTAGTGCACATGCGCGTGCTGGAAACTGGAAGAACATCTTCCTGGCACGTGCATGCATGCTGGGCGGCTACTCTTTTGGTTTCTGGCACGCATACGTCTGCATGTGCACGCTCCCGTTTCAGCACTCGGTGCCGAAAAGGTTTACCAACCCTGTTCTACCCATCCTTTTAAACAGTGCAGCTGACCCACATTCTGTAGGTGAAGGGAGGGCAGAGAAACCTAACCCTTTGGAGCAATCCATGGTTGATTAGATACCTCCACCAAATTATTGTGTACATCACTGTGGATAATGCTGTCTTGCCCGATTGCTGTATGGGTGAATGGCAGATATTCACATGCAGTTTCCATCGGCTCGGTTTTAGAAAATATAGAGAGAAGTTTACCTCTTAAGATTTAACTCGGAATGAGCAAAAAGGCACAACAAAAGTATCTTCCACTGCATTTTGCTAAGAACTTGCTTAGGCTGCAATGTGTAAATGTTGGCCCTTCTAGTCAAAGCTTTTTAGAAGATACCTTCTGTCAAATTCATTCAATTCCCCTTGCAGTAGAAGAGAAATCAATATAATATTTCTATTTTCTTGAGTGGAAAAATTATGCGGTTAGCTTCCCCATCCAAAAAATAAAATAAAAGTTTTTCTGTGTTACATCACTGTCAAAGCAGTTGGCTCTTTTCTAGGTGGTAAAACATCAAAACTCAAAAAGAAAACCAAAGGTCAAATGGCATTGCTCCAGGCTGGGTACGAAGTTATTTGTGTTGGGGAAAACTTTTCTAAAAATTGACTAAAATTTTAAAGACTTAAATGACTCTTACTCCTTAAATATTCACTCCCCCACAGCTTTGGGGGAAGCAGGTAGCTACTACTTTAAAGCAGACTTCTAGGCTCCAGATTATAGCTGTGGTAGATAGTTAACCAACCCTGTAGATGATATCCATTTGATGCCTTTGTATTTTCAAAAGTCTATGAGGGAGAGATCAAGTGCGACATCAGTTTCAAGTCTCAAGCTCAACCCTTCCAAGACTGAGTGGCTGTGGCTCCCGGCATCCCGATATAGTCAGTTGACTCCATCACTGACTATTGGGGGTGAGTCTTTGGCCCCCATGGAAAGGGCTCGCAATCTGGGAGTCCTCCTGGATATGCAACTGTCCTTGGAGGAACATCTGATGGCTGTAACCACAGGGACCTTTTGTCAGGTCCACCTGATCCGCCAGTTGCGGCCCTTTCTTGATCGGGATTCCCTGTGCACAGTCACTCACGCCCTTGTCACCTCTCGCCTTGACTACTGAAACGCTGTCTACATGGGGCTCCCCTTGAAGAGCACCCAGAGGCTCCAACTGGTCCAGAACACAGCCGCGCGGGTAGTGACAGGAGCAGCATGGCGCTCCCATGTAACATCGCTCCTGCACAAGCTGCACTGGCTTCCGGTGGTCTTCTGGGTGCGCTTCAAGGTGTTGGTCATCACCTTTAAAGCGCTCCATGGCATAGGGCCTAGTTATCTTCGAGACCTCCTGCTGCCACCGACGACCTCCCATCGACCTGTGCGCTCCCACAGAGAGGACCTCCTCAGGGTGCCATCAGCCAAACAATGTAGGCGGGTGACCCCCAGGGGGAGAGCCTTCTCTGTGGGAGCACCTACCCTCTGGAATCAGTTGCCCCCTGAGATAAGGAGAACTCAAGACCTCAGTGCTTTCCGACATGCCCTTAAAACCCATTTTTTCCAGCAAGCCGGGCTGGCTTAAGAAGGAATTTTAAATGTTTTAATTGGTTTGTGATTTTTTAAATTTTTTAGGGCCAAATTTATATATATTTTAATTGTTTTTAATATTTGCATTTCATGTTCTTAATTCTGGCTGTACACCGCCCTGAGTCCTCAGGGAGAAGGGCGGTATATAAATTGATAAAAAAAAAAAGTCCCTTAGTGCCCACAGGAGACGTAAGTTCAGCCCAACTTGAATTCTGTTCTTATCTAACATCAGTTTGCTTTGAACTGCCTGGACTTCCTGACTTTCTCGTGCTTGACAGTCATTGAGCTGGTCATAATCCAAGGATTGCCGATTGAATGGGGGCGAACAGAAGAGGAATGTTAGTTCCATGTTTCACAGTTAAATTAATGCATGGCTGTACTGGTACATGAGGAAAGAATTGGAAGATTCTTTGGCCAAGAGATATTGCCATGGGAATGATCAGATAAAAAACAGCATAGCCTGCAGCTGAATAGTGGATGTAGCAAGAGGTTCAAAAATGACCCTTCCAAGTTTGGGGTTGAAAAATGAGCAGGGAGAGAGATGTACTTACAGACTAGCAAGATTCTGTCAATGTAGCTTTACAAATAAAGTAGAATTAACTCTTATTTATTTATTTATTTATTTATTTGTCAACAAGTACAAGGAAACAAGTAACAGTAGAGACATAGACATGGACATGGACACATGAAAAAAAAATTGGCACAGATGAAAGGATATAATAGGCAAAACAAAGCCATAAACACATAGAATGATTACTTATGAATGGGGACAGTAGGACAGGGACGGTAGGCACGCTGGTGCGCTTACGCACGCCCCCTTAGGGACCTCTTAAGAAACATGAAAGGTCCACGGTAGACAGTTTAAGGTAAAAGGTACGGGGATTAGAGAGACTAACAACAGGATCAGGTAGGGTATTCCAGACATTTACTACTCTATTGCAGAAGTCATGTTTCCTACAATCAAGATTAGAGCGAATTACATTGAGTTTGAATCTATTGATAGCCCTTGTGTTATTACGGTTGAAATTAAAGTACTCATTTTCAGGTAGGATGTTTTGGTAAATAATCTTATGAACTAAGCATAGGTCGGAACGTAAACGGCGTAGTTTGAGGCTATCCAGACCTAAAATTTCAAGCCTGGTGGGATAGGGAATTTTATTTCGAGCGGAAGATTTGAGTACTCTTCTAGTAAAATATGATTGTGATTCACGCCTTGTTTACCCTGCATGGCCAACAAAGTCTAACTTAAAAAGAGGTCTATCCAGGTCTAGGATCTAAAATAACCCGGGAACAGCAGGTGATTGCATAAGGCAGATGTATCACATGCACAATCAACATGGAGTTTCAGCCAATGGTTACCTTATCATAGCAGTTTCCTTCAACTGGGTGCCTTTTAAATTTTTTAGGTTTTGATATTTACGTATGTATCATGTTTATATTCTGCCACAATCATACAAAGCCTCTCAGCAACTTTAATTTCCCTAGTGCTCAGCCAGGTTACCCCAAGCCTACTCTGCATGGTCATGGGTACTGGGACAAATGAAAACCATCACATTCTGGATGCAATCAGGTTATTAGAATATCGGACAAATATATGATGTAAGAAATGCACCTATTTCAGATGCTTGTAGCATAGAAGGTATCAAATATTTCGTACTGGAGTGCATATGTTCTGTCGCCCCGAGGCCCTATTAGGCTCCACATACTGTAGCATGTTGAAAACCATATTCTCAAAGTAAGCATGGGAAGGATACAAAACAGGCCCCTTGACTGGGCAATTTTGCATTTCTAAGAGGTGAAATAGATAACTCTGCAAGGCGTAACATGCCAATTTTCCCCTTGAAGGATAATAGGTCTTCCAAGTTGAGCTCTGCCTCCGGTAATTTCATGGACAATAATGCATAAATGATTTGCCATGCCTTCTTCAAGGATTTTTTTTTTCTTCCAATTTTCCCTACAGCCCTTGGATTTCCTCTGGTCTCCCATCCAAGGATGGGCGATGCCTAAGCCTGCTTAGCTTTAGGGACATCAATCAAAGTTTGGTTAGATGCCACCATCTAATGGGGTATTTTGCCTTTTAAAACTCTCCAGAAGAGGCTACGCTTTAGAGGGTTGCCCCTGCTAAGGTGCTCTTGGGAATCACAAAAATGATACTAGTGTGTTGTATAAAAGTTACGGAGTAACCATTGTTTTATGCCTGGTTTATTCCTGGTCTCTCTGTCCCTCCCTCCCTCTCCCTCCCTCCCACTCTCTTGTTCTATCTCTCTGTGCATTATTTAGTTAAAAATAGTTTTAAAATCTCTTGGTTGTATTTATTTATTTATTTATTTATTTATTTATTTATTTATTTATTTATTTATCAACAAGTACAAGGAAACAAGTAACAGTATAGACATAGACGTGGACACATGAAAAAAACTGGCACAAATAAAAGGATATAAATAAATAAAACATAGCCATAAACACATAGAATGATTACATATAAATGGGGACAGTAGGACAGGGACGGTAGGCACGCTGGTGCGCTTATGCACGCCCCCTTAGGGACCTCTTAAGAAACATGAAAGGTTCATGGTAGACAGTTTAAGGTAAAAGGTGTGGGGATTAGAGAGACTAACAACAGGATCAGGTAGGGTATTCCAGACATTTATTACTCTATTGCAGAAGTCATGTTTCCTACAATCAAGATTAGAGCGAATTACATTGAGTTTTAATCTAGTGATAGCCCTTGTGTTATTATGGTTGAAATTAAAGTACTCATTTACAGGTAGGATGTTTTGGTAAATAATCTTATGAACTAAGCTTAGGTTGGAACGTAAATGGTGTAGTTTGAGACTATCCAGACCTACAATTTCAAGCCTGGTGGGATAGGGAATTTTATTTCGAGCAGAAGATTTGAGTACTCTTCTAGTAAAATATCTTTGGACCCTCTCTAATGTAATATTGACTATTGACTATCTAATTGACTATTGTCAAGGCAGATGTTGAATCTCAAAATACATAAATTAACATACCACTGCTTTTCTGATACATTGTCCTCGTGGTTGTTTAATCAGGTAACTAAGACATCTTACCTATGTGCTACCGATGGGGGTGGGGGGGGCACAATTCACAATTCTAGAATTGACAGCTTTCAAGACCTGCCACTTCTAATTTATTTGATAGGCTTCAATTAAGGGACCTTGGAGTTTTGATTAAAGGAAAAAAAAACTAGAATGCAGTGAAACTGAAAGTTGTTTGTTTTGTTTTTGTGTTTACTTCTTCATGTTGTTTTCACTTGAGCATTTCCGGGAAGCAAATGAATTCACGAGAATCATTCAGAAATGATGCATTTTAGTGGCTTTGAATGGTTACGATAAAGATAGGTGAATAATACTGTTTGCTTAATTCTTTCAGTGGGTATGATGAAACCTTGGTTTTTGTTAATGACTTCTCAGTATAGATTGCTAACTCATGGGCTCCCTTTCTAAATCTCTATTCTGAGAACTGTATTTGGGATATTTCACCCAAGGAATGCAGGTAACTAAGTTTAATCATACACTTCATCTTTAAAATTGGAAACCACAAAACAAGAACAATATGTCCTATGGAATCCTTGGTGCTCTCTGAGCTTGGTTGTTTTCTTTCAGATGTTTCATTACCCAACTAAGTAACATTTTCAGTGCATAGTTGGGTAATGAAATGTCTGCAAGGACTCCACAGTTCAAACATGAGCTACAAATATCCTCTTCTCTTGCTACACTCCCACCTGCCTTATGTAGAAGTTTAATATTTATGAATCAAGTGTTTCGTTAGCAACTTAAGCAAGAACAATCCATGAATCTGTTGCTGTTTTCAATTCTTCCCTGCCTCAGTGTTTTGAGCACATTGCATCACATTCATGTCAGACGCACCGAGTCACTTCCAGGTTGAAAAGATTAGTCAGTGACGTCACCTTTACCTGGGGGACACCCAGTTGCGGGCTTCTTGATGGCCTTGCAGTTGACGGAGCAAAGGATGGGAGCATACCCCACCCCATGGCAGCCCTCGGGTCTCGAATGCAGGCTTGCTAACCTTCAACCAAGCATCCTAATCACGTGAGCCACTGGGCTTCTTATTCTGAACACATGAAAAGAAATTCTCATAGCTAGTCGGTAAGAAACCACCATATTTTTCAGAATATAAGATGCAGCTTTTTCCTCCCTAAAAGGGGGTGAAAATTTAGGTACGTCTTATACACTGAATGTAGCCCCGCCGACCCACTGGCCCCCACCCTTTGGCTTCTGCCTCCCAGCAATTTACCTCCTTACAGCAAGCAGCAAGAAGAAACAGCCCATTTCAGCTTCAGCACAGCTTAATTAGCATAAGTTGATTGTCCGTTGGATCGGCCACCCGACTCTCCGCTGTTTTGCGTGGTCCTCTGCTGCTTAGTGCAAGGAGGTAAATTGCTGGGAGCAGATTTTTTTTTCTTGTGCTAATCAAGCTATGCTGAAAACGAAAATGAAAGTAAAGCAGGCTATTTGCTGTTTGCTGCAATGAGGCAAAATTGCTGGGAGGGAGAGGCAGAGGCAGATTTCTTTTTCTTGTTTTCTTCACCAAAAAAAGTAGGTGAGTCTTATAGTTTGGAGTGTCTTATACACCGAAAAATACGGTAAGCAGTCCTCAGTGGTGGGATTCAAATAATTTAACAACCCGTTATTATTATTATTAATTTTTATTTTATTATTCATATTTCTATGCCGCCCACTCTCTGAGGACTCTGGGCGGCTTACACCAAAGACAGTATACTAAATAGCTTATTGCCCCCAACAATCTGGGTCCTCATTTTACCCACCTCAGAAGGATGGAAGGCTGAGTCAACCTTGAGCCGGTGAGATTTGATCTGCTGACCTGCTGAACTAGCAGTCAGCTGAAGTAGCTGCAGTACTGCACTCTAACCACTGCGCCACCTCGGCTCATTAGTAGTTGGTTCTCTGCCCTAATGATTTCTTCCAACAACCAGTTCACCAAACTGCTCAGAAAGTTAACAACCGGTTCTCCCGAAGTGGTACGAACTGGCTGAATCCCACCACTGGCAGTGCTTGTAATAAATGTGCCTACAACCATTAACATTTCAAAATCCTCTTATTTTAAAGAGACAAATAATAGGAAAATAATCTCTAAAGGAGCCTGTTTGTAGATGTGATCCTCCCCCCCCACCTCCTTTCAATCTGATGAAACGTCCTTTGCCTTCAGCATTTTCAACTCTTTCAATTTTTATTGTCACCTTAATTGTCTTCCTGGGCTTTGAAGGACCCTGCGCTTTGAAGGGCAAAATAAAATTTCACTATTGCTTTGCCTTGGACTTTCACTTTTCGAGAACACGGCCATATTTTATATCATGGGTTGCCTTGCTTGGCTGATCCCTCTTCTAATGAAAGTACCCAGTTAGTGATTGAGTAGGTCCCAATCTGGCTACTTCATTTTCAGTGGTTTTTACAAGTGGTTTTGAAATATGCATCCGGGAGAAGGAAAGTAGTACTTCCTGCTTATGAAGGAAAACACTTCAGCCGATCATTGCTTTAAGTATGACTGCAAACGTGTCTTTCAGCCAGAGATTATCTTGCAGAACTCTGGATATGCATAGATTTCCACCTATCGAAATTTCTTCCATGATTTACTGCAGGGAATACAACACTGCACAAAATGTTATCAGCACAATACCGGTGCATCATGGATGTTTTTTTCCAATGAAATAAATAGTGCAGTTTGTTCCCACAATAATCTTTTGTATACACACATCATTACATGTTAATTTTGGATTAAAAGCTAGAGTGCATTTGTTTCCTTTGTCTTTGCTGCTACTAAATTTCAGGTTTAGCCTGAGGACAGCACGCTATCTTCCCAAGGTAGCTTGCATCACACTATCAGCATACCCAGGGAAGAATGTCAGTGTAGGGTAAGAAACGCAAACTTTGCAAGGGGGAATCCCAGCATTTCCTTCTGGAATCTTTGACTGAAAGAATCAAGTAAGCAGTTAATGTGAATGAGCAGCCTTGTGCTGCTAGGATACACATGGCTAGAACACCAGACGCTGGTTTATAAAATCTTGTCTCCTTTCTTGTTTAATAGTGGGTTGTTGTTTTGTTTTTGCAAACTTTTGTAGCTGTCAGGCTTTTAGCTGTCAGGCAGACACTAAGAAACTGGTCCTTCTCCTCAGAGCCTTAATATCTGTCAGGTTCTAATAGAGTCCCCCTGGGTTGTTTCATGCTACCATTTTGTATTCTATATCCAGGTTTATAAGCTGATTTTCATTTTCTTTGGTCTTTGCTCCTCTTTCTGTCTTACTAGTTTTTTTTTAAACCAGAAGTGCCCAACATTTTCTGAACTATGAACTACAAAGTTTAACCAAAATTTAGTTTAAGCAAAATTAATTTAGTTCATTTAGTTTTAGTTTAACTGAAATTAAATATAGTAAATATAGTTATGTACTTAATTCTGTTTCCCCTTCTGTCACATTAAAAATTGCAATTTGCTGATCTATCCCCTTTTTTCTTTTCCATATAGCTTTATATGCTGGTTGTGTTTTATAAATTCTGGTATTACATGCCCTTTACTGTTATTTATAGCCCTTAGATTATTTATTGTAAAATTAATTGTCATTTTATAGATTTATCTCATTTTTTAAAAAGAAATGAGCGGCATGGTGGCCTAGTGGTAAAGACACTTGCTTCCCACTCAGAAGATTGAGAGTTCAATCCTAGGTAGTGGCAGATGCTTCTCTCCTAGGGCACAAAGAAAAAAAATATCTGCTGTGAACTCCATGTGGTGTCAGGAAGAGCATCCGGCCAGTAAACACTCAGTTCCATCCAATCTACTCCAAACTAAGGGATTACAGGGTCATAAAAAGAGAGTTTATCTCATATTTTAATTCCTTTATTTTGTAATCTCATATTACTAATTTTGTCTTTATGTTATCCTAATGATACGTGTTTTTTAAAAAAATTTAGGATGATAGTTATATTTTAGTTCTGTGCTGGCCAGAGGTGGGTTTCAGCAGGTTCTGACCAGTTCTGGAGAACCGGTAGCAGAAATTTTGAGTAGTTCAGAGAACCGGTAAATACCATCTCTGACTGGCCCCGCACCCAATCTATTCTCTGCCTCCCAAGTCCCAACTGATCGGGAAGAAATGAGGATTTTGCAGTAACCTTCCCCTGGATTAGGGAGGAAATGGAGATTTTACAGTATCCTTCTCCTGCCATGGCCACCAAGCCATGCCATGCCCACAGAACTGGTAGTAAAAATTTTTGAAACCCATCACTGGTGCTGGCCTCTGACTAAAATAAGTAAATTATAATTTACTAACAACTTTTGGAGGTGGCTTCATCAGATGTTTTTGGAAACCCTATGCGATTCTTGGGCCTGAAAATGTGATTGTTACACATTGCTGTTATTTCATTTTTAAAGAAATAGTTAGGACCCAACCACTGAATCTCACCAAAAAGTTTGAAAGAGAAGCCTATGATTTCATTGGTTTCCATTGCTGGCTTTTAATTTTTTTTTCACCTTGCTGTGTAAAGTAAATGTTTCAGTATGAAATTATGGTTAATCCTTGTCTTTTTTCTATTCATGTCAATGTTCTGCTTTGTGGAGAAGGAACAATGACTACTAACGATGTTCTAATTGATACAGTGAGGTGGCTTTAAAAAAAAAAGAAAGAAAGAAAATAAAAGGAAATGCAATGAAAAGGATGTCATCAGGATTCTTGAGTATAGAATTCCATCCCGGTTTCAGCAATTGTGGGGGATGTAAAAAGACAGATGGGAGACGAGAATGTAAAGTTAATTAGAAATGCAATGTGTGAATTATTAGAGGAAGTGATTAGTGCGCTGAACTAGCTGTCGATCTGGAATGTCATGCAGTTGCTGATGTGTCAGACCGAAGAATAGTTTTTAAATGATAAAAGAGCTTCTCCTCCTCACAGGCTTTTATTTATCAAGCTGTCTTGAACAAGGGACGTTTGTGTCATGGGGCTGTAACAGATTATGATTTTGTAGATCGCTCCGGTGTGTGTGGCAAGAATGAAATGAGGAACCAGAGTTGCTCCATATGGGCTGTCATTGAACTGCAGGTGGCAGCTTCTCAGTAGGGATAAGCAGATCAGGTTAAATTCACCTGTTTATCTGCTTGGTTTGTGAGGAGCTGATTTCCAGTCGGGGTTTTTTTCCCCCACATTATGGATTTTTAAATTTAAAAAACCCCCATCTGTTTGATGGTTTAAGAGGCAGAAGAAGGTTTGGATTTCTTGTTTCAAATGTCCATATATACAGGCAGTCCTCGATTTACAACCACAATTGAGCCCGAAATTTCTGTTGGTTAAGTGAGTTTTGTCCTTTTCTTGCCACAGTTGTTAAGTGAATCACTGCAGTTGTTAAGTTAGTAACACGGTTGTTAAGTGAGTCTGGCTTCTGCATTGACTTTGCCTGTTCCGAAGGTTGCTAAGGGTGATCACATGACCCCGGGACACTGCAACTGTCATAAGTATGAGTCAGTTGCCAAGGTTTTAATTTTGATCACGTGACCATGGGAACGCTGCAGCGATTGGAAGTGTGAAAAATGGTCATAAGTCACCTTTTTTAAAGTGCCGTTGTAACTTCAAATCATCACTAAATGAACATAAATAAATAGTTGGGTATTTTACTGTATCTATACAAGGTCAACATCTAAAGTAGGTTGAATGGTTTCCTTTATTCCGTCTTGTGAAATCACAATGTAACCAGGCCATAGAGGTGTGTGTGTGTGTGAGAGAGAGAGAGAGAGAGAAAGAGAGACACACTCAGAGAGACAGAGACAGACAGAAATACAGAGACAAAGAGACACAGAGACAGAGACAGAAACAGAGAGATAGAGACAGAGACACAGAAAGACAGAGAGGCAGAGACAGAGACAGGCAGGGAGAGAGAGACAGACAGACAGACAGAGAGGGAGAGAGACAGAGAAAGACAGAGAGACAGAGAGACAGAGAGAGGCAGAGAGACAGGCGGAGAGAGAGGAAGAGAAAGAGAGAGAGAGAGAGAGAGAGAGAGAGAGAGAGAGAGAGAGAGAGAGAGAAATTCACACTTACTGCTTAAACCAAATCCCTATAATGATTCCATCCACCTATCTCTAAACCCCCATGGATAGGTATACATTAAAGAGGACTGCATATTTCAGCTATGCCTTTCTTAAATAGAAACATCTTCCAGGGAATTGTCATATCATGTTACGCTTTCTTCTTGATCTTGTCTTCCTCATCTTTCAGACCAACTTACACTTTGTTTCTGGCTCTATCCCAAACCTTCTTTGAGTTGATTCAATTCAATTTGTGGTAACTATATACTACATAATTATCAGGCGACAAGGTGTAAAAAAAATCGGCTTCCCATCATCTTTTGACCTTCTAGGCCATAGACCCAGGATTCCTGATGGTCTCTCATCCAATTATAGCCTAGGTCCAACCCTGCTTAGTATTTAGAATAGCCAAGGTCACTTAGGTCCTGCCATCTGCTTTAAATTCTATTTTTCAGATACCAGCCAATGTCAAATTATCACCATGTAGACCTGACTACATTTTTTTCAGCCCTTGATGTCATTAGTCATTCACACAGGGATATAAGATTTAATTGGAGCCATCATGCTTTCAAGCATGCCCAAGAAAAATATAGCTGGATTCTAGTTTTGTTTAGTGAGCTGCTGAAATCCTAGGGATTTGATTAATTTAGTTTAAGAAGTGAATGGCTTATTTAAAAAGCAGTCTGTGATCTATTCTTAGAATATTCTAATATGAGTATTGCCCCATAGAACCTTAGTTCTTATGAACTTCAGAAACTTAATACATTCTTTTCTCCCCCATAGCTGCTCTTTCAGTGGAAGTAGTTTATTGTGTGTAAGTGTATACAGTACACAAATTCTATTCACAGGCACACAAACCCAGATTAGGAATATATGTGCAATATAGCAGTAGGCAATAGCACTTAGAATTATATACCGCTCCATAGCACTTTATTGAGCCTTGGTGGTGCAATAATGAGCGTTGGTGGCACAGCAGATTAAAGTGCTGTTAAAGTAGCACTTAGCTGCCAGCTGCCTACAATTACTGCGAGTTCAAATCTCACAATGCTTAAAGTTGACTCAGCCTTCCATCCTTCCGAGGTAGGTAAAATGAGGCCCCGGAAGGCTATTGCTTAATGCATTGTAAGCCGCCCTGAGTCTCCGGAGAAGGACAGCCTATAAATTGAACCAATAAATAAATAAATACATAAATACATACAGTATATACATACAGCACTATCTGAGCAGTTTACAGAGTCATCCTATTGCCCCCAACAATCTGGGTCCTCATTTTACTGACCATGAAAGGAGGGAAGACTGAGTCAACCTTGACCTGGTCAGGATTGAACTCCTGTCAGTGGGCAGAGTCAGCCTGCAATACTGCATTCTAACCACTGTGCCACCAAGACTCCACAGCAATATTTTTCCCCCTTTACCTCAGAGTAAATTGCTAGGATATTTCTGAGAATAAAATATTTGGATATCAATGAATTTGATACACGGATGAGATAAAATAACGAGAGGTTTAGGAAAGTAGGAAAATCGACACACCATCTGACACCACAACAATTTATCTTCCTTACGTTGTTTTTCTTCAACCCTGATAGGTTGGGGGCTACCAATTATGTAACTTAAAGTATAAGGGATGTGGATGAGAGTCATAGTGAATTGGAGATGGGATGAAGATGGAGATCCAAGCAGCAGGAAACTCTCTTGCAGATGCAGAAGAAATAGGAAAATTAATTGACTCAGGTTCCTGCTTCCACTCAAGACCCACAAAATTGAGAAAATGTCCTAGAGGGCATTTCCTCTATCATTGGAAAAAGGAAATATTTCTATTTCTTAGTTTTTATTTCTTAGCATTGAGAAGACCCCCTCATATCCTGGACATAAGTTGCTTCAACTCCTCCCTTCAGGATGGTGTTATAGGGCAGAGTCCCCCAACTTTTCCAGCTTTGCAGACCGAGGAGGGAGAGGGGATGGTTCTGCATGAATGCTTGGCAAGCACATTGCGCAAGTGGCGGGCATGCGTGCTGCTCGCACAAATGGAGTACACACACACATGCCCACTGCTCACATAAGTGGGGATGTGCACGCTCAGCCACAGTAGTGGGCCACAACCCGGGGTTTGGGAACCCTGGTCTAGGGCACCTCATGGCAAAACAATGAACACAGGGACAATATTTTCCCCTGTGCCATCACTTTGCTGAACATCTAATTCTCACAATGCTTTCTAATGTCTATGTGTATTTACCCATGTAGTATGGCTGTATCCTTATTATCTTATTTATTTATTTTTAAAATTTATTTAATTTATTTATTTATTTCGTCAAGCATGTATTTTATGACAGATACAAGTGTAAACATAATTATAAATACATGAAAAGGGTACGAATAAAAGAAAACATTAGGACAGGGACGGTAGGCACGCTGGTGCGCTTATGCACGCTCCTTACAGGCCTCTTAGGAATCGGGTGAGGTCTACAGTAGATAGTCTAAGGTTAAAGTTTTGGGGATTTGGGGAAGAAACCACAGAGTCAGGTAGTGCATTCCAGGTGTTGTTTTTTTTAAAATTTGATTTATATGCCGCCCTTCTCCGGAGACTCAGGGCGGCTTACAATGCACTAAGCAATAGCCTTCATACTTTTGTATATTTATACAAAGTCAGCTTATTGCCCCCACAAACTGGGCCTTCAATTTACCTACCTTAGAAAGGATGGAAGCTTGAGCCTGGTGAGATTTGAACCTGCAATAATTGCAGGCAGCTGGTGTTAATAACAGGGTGCTTTAGACACTGTACTACCAAGGCTCTTGGTAGTGTTGACCACTCTGTTGCTGAAGTCATATTTTCTGCAGTCTAGTTTGGATCGGTTTACCATGAGTTTGTATCTATTGTGTGCTCTTGTATTGTTTTGGTTGAAGCTGAAGTATTCATTGGCTGGTAGGACATTGTAGCAGATGATTTTATGTACTATGCTTAGGTCAGACCAAAGACAGCGAAGTTCTAAGTTGTCTAAGCCCAAAATTTCGAGTCTGCTGGTGTAAGGTATTTTGTTTACTTTTTTTGTTTCTTTACTCCCCCTTTTTATTGAGATGATGATGATTCTGTTGCTTTGCGTGTACACTGAGAACTTCTGCACCAGAGAAAAATTCCTTGTGTGTCCAATCATACTTGGCCAATAAAGAAATCTAATCTAATCTAATCTAATCTAATCTAATCTAATCTAATCTAATCTAATCT
>WNWU01000019.1:5378403-5400107 GCA_012654045.1 Ptyas mucosa | reverse complement strand
AAGTAGAAGTAGAAGTAGAAGTAGAAGTAGAAGTAGAAGTAGAAGTAACCTTCCATAGTGAAAATTGCATTGGTTTAAGATGAATCTGGGATGTGGTGGCTCAGTGGCGAAGATGCTGAGCTTGTCAATCAGAAGGTTAGCAGTTGAGTAGTTCAAATCCCTAGTGCCGCGCAATGGGTTGAGCTCCCATTACTTGTCTCAGCTTCTGCTAACCTAGCAGTTTGAAAGCACGTAAAAAAATGCAAGTAGAAAAACAGCACTCTGTGTGCCTTTGGCGTTTAGTCATGCCAACCACATGACCACAGAGATGTCTTCGGACAGTACTGGCTCTTCGGCTTAGAAACAGAGATGAGCACTGCCCCCTAGAGCTGGAAAGGACTAGCACGCATGTGTGAGGGAACATTTATCTTTACTTTAAGGAAATGAGCTGAACTCAAGAGTGACTAAATCAAGTGCTCAACACTGGAGGTTTTAAAGCAGTATGAATTGACTGGTAAATCATATCTGGTTTTGATGAGTAGGCAGTATACTGTAGACTTTTTCATAAATGCATATATAAATAAAACCCAGTTACTGTTTCTGTAGTTTTGCATTGTCATCTCATGCACACTAAAATCTCAAACCTGACCAAGGCCCAGAGGTTATTTTATATCTGTGGTTCAGTGTGCCCTGAAACTCTCTCTTCAACAAAAGATGAGTGGAATACAAGGTTGACATTATAGTATTTCCTTGATTTAGTTCAGTGTTTTCCAAAGTTGGCAAGTTTAAGATGGGTGGACTTCAACTTCCAGAATCTCCCAGTTGGATAGAGCCAGGTTTTGGCAGAGGTGATTCACTTTCAAATTTTGCTACCTGCTGGAGAAGACACCACTGTTGGCCTCTACTGCTGCAACTGATTCTGTTCTGCCCCAGCTACGGACCCCAAAGAACGCAGCACACACAAACTCTATACCAAGCTTATTTTACTCAAATAACCCAGTCTTTATCAACCAAAGGCTGTTAATAAACTGTCTTAACAGCCTACAAGAATTCTAAGATAAAGTAATCACAATCTTACTAGAGTTGGCAGAAAGCCAGAAGCAATCCAGGCACGAAGGAAAGTGAACTAAAGTTGTTCCCTACAACTTGCTGCAAGTTGCAGCTGCAACTTGCTGCTCCTTAAATAGGCTAAGGGAGTGGCCAATTAGCCCCAAACCTTATTCTTAATGAGACCTCCTGAGGAGCCACTCCTGCCTTTTGGCAGCTCTGCGCACCTGTGCATCGAGAAGAGGCGCCTCCTCTTCGTCCTCTTCACTTAAAGGAGCTTCTGGAGGTTCTGAAGGCCCTGGCTGAACCCCTGCCTCTGGCACCACATCTTCTCCAGCCTCCTCACTGTCCGACTCGAGCGCCAGCTGCACAGGCTGCTGGCGCAGCACCACACCAGCCTCTTCGTTGTTGGGATCAGCTACAATCTGCACAGGCTGTTGACGGGCCACAACAGATTCTCTACTGCTTGTGCTTCTGAAATCACTCCTGTTTTAACCACCTGTTTTGCTCAATGTCATCAGCACTCACCATTCTCGCCATGATGCTTTCTTGATTGGCCACTTCTGTTGTTTCTGTGAGCATGGTCACATCTCTAACCACGTCTCTGAGAAGAGTACTGTACAACACTCTTACCCCACCTGTCTGGAAGTCTTTCTGGAGTTTTTAGTTGTTGAACCCACAATCTGAAGTTAAAGAAGGGACAGATAGCGTTATATCAGCTGTTCTTCCTCAAAATCTTGCATTGGGACAAGCTCTGTAACAAGTAATAGGAACTTTGTCCAGAAAAAATCACTTTTCAGTTGAAAGAAGGAATAATAGGTTTATTACATTCAGTCATAATTATGTGCTTTATATGGGTTTACACTTATACTCCACCTTTTCTTGTAAAGAACCCAAGAAGATTGTGGGGCTGTTCCACATTGCTCACAACTCAGTGATATGGATTGGGTGAGAAAAAAATGAGTGGTCCTAATGCATCTGGAGCCGTGGTGGCACAGTGGTTGGGATGCAGTACTGCAGGATACTTCTGCTGACTGCCAGCTGCCAGATGTTTTGCAGTTCAAGTCTCACCAGGCTCAAGGTTGACTCATCCTTCCATCCTTCCCAGGCCGGTAAAATGAGGACCCAGATTGTTGGGGGCAATATGTTGACTCTGTAAACCACTTAGAGTGGTCTGGAAAGCACTGTGAAGTGGTATATAAGTCTAAGTGCTATTGCTATCTGTGATGAACTTGAACTGAGGTTTCTTAAGGCCAACATACTCATTGTTAGCTCCATCAACCTTGGATGTCTTACATATCCTCCCAAATTAGTACACATAAAAAATTTATAAAATAATAAAGTCAAAAATAAAGCCTGCAATGTTCCCTTTGAAATATAGCTTACTTATGGCAGTTATCTATTTTCTTGGCATGAAATTAAAAACAACACTAATATTATGCTGAAATCCAATTTTTATGGGCAACAGAAACTTCATAGAAAAATTGATAATGAAAGGGGTAAGCAGCTGTCTTTCTTTCTCCTCCATTCTTTTAAACTCCGGGACATATTTTCACAACAATATTTTTTCAAGACTATTTACAACTACCATGCAGCCAAACTCAGTGGGACTAGTTTCTGAATACTTACATTAAGCTTGTTACATTAATCTGTTAGCAGTTATTGTATCTCAGATATAATTGCCTGTCAGCCCTTGATGCTGTGTTGAAAAAAAACCTCCAGCCATCCTGAAATCCTGAACCATAAAATAACTTCAAGAAAGACATGAATTGTGGACACAGAGTCTCTTATCTAAAGAAAAAAAAAGGGTTGTAGCTAAAAAATGTTGGCCCTTGTGATTTATAACTTAAAATATATAGGTGTACAAACCAGATATCCTTTCCAAATTAAAAAAGTAGAAAAACGCAACACAGAATATAGCAAAATGAAATACTCCTCTGTTAAAGTTTTTTTTTTTTTTTCAGGAGATAGTATACGTCCTATCTCTTGAAGATAACATAATTGGATATTATGTTATCTACAATGTTATAGACATTGTTCTCTGGTGCATATGGCCTAAATCTGTAAAGAGTTTGGTTAACACAACTACTTGCATTGAGAATCTAGCTACATTTATTTCCAATGTTCTATATATAATAGTTTCTAATTTTTTTCTGCAGATTTAGATATTTTATGGATCATTGACCTATGTTAAAGCTTACTTTAAAAAAAAAAACCCAAAGAGGATTGACTTCAAAGAACATGAAAGAGAGAAAAGAACTTGGAGTGAAATGGATTTTAAGAGAGTATCAGTCCAAAGGATAATAACCCCTTTTGGAGAAATTCAATTACTAATAATATTGTCATACCATTTTAACTGGATTACTACCTCTTCGGCTTTTTAGTATAAGAGAAGTCTTAGTAACTTTAATGGGACTCAAAGATAATTGAACAATCAACTGTCCTATCAGCATTCCTTAATCTTACATTTGTGATTTACACAATAGCATAATAGGTCATTCATGCTATATTAAAAAAGAGGTATTTCTCTGTCATATTTAGTCCAATGATTTCTTTCTGTGGAACTTGATGGAATTGTGCAGTTCTTGAAAAGAATGTAAAAGTATTTTTCATTTAGTTTCATAGAAATTTCACTAACTTGATCAATCTTTGTCTTGCATAGTTCCTCCAGATGTTTCACCCAAACTTTCAAATGTACTCTAAATTTTATTGTAAGCAAAATTCAGACCACCTTTGAAAACTTCTGAACTGCCATGCAAATGATAACAATCAATTAGCATTTGGCTTCCTTGAAATCTCTCAAGCTATTTTGCTTCAGTCTTTCCTCCAGATTTTAGATAATTTTCCAGCTTTGCTGTCGGGCTTCCAAAACTGAGAAAAATATGAGGTGATTCTTTTAAGTTGATTTCTTTATTTTTCCACACTTTAGACAGAATCTTGCCAAACTGAAGCCCTCTACTGTCTACATCAAGCACGTACTCTGAGAACTATTAGGGAAGGTCTGTCTTCACCCTTTTTTTCTCACACAAAATAGCTGGACTGAGATGCCTCTTATTCTTCTAGAATGCACCCTCCTCCCTCTTGGGAATTCATGATTTAATGCTTTCTACTGCTTATACTTATATTTTTATGCTTCTTAATAGTCATATGTAATCCTAATTTTAATACATGCTACTGTTGTGCAGAATTAGGCCAAGATATGTGTTGAATAGACTAGGTCAGTGATGGCTAACCTTTTTGCCGTCGTGGGCCAAAAGTGGGCGGGGCGCAGGGGGTCACGCCCACGTGTGCCCACACTCATAATTCAGTGTGCCCCGCCTCCCACACATGTGCACATGGCACCTCTGCGCTCCCCTGCTTTTGGCACTCGATGGCACAGTGGGTCCAGTAGGCCCGTTTTTCGCCTTCCCCAGGCTCCAGATGCTTTCTTGGAGCCTGGGGAGGGCAAAAACAGCCTTTCCCATGCCCCGGAGGCCGGAAATGGCCCATTTGCTGACCTCCGGTGGGTCCGGAAGGCTCAAAAACCAGCTGGCCAGCGCTGAGCTAGGGCAATACTCGCATGCCCACTGATATGGCTCTGCGTGCCACCTGTGGCACACGTGCCATAGGTTCGCCATCACGTGACTAGGTCCTTGGATTATCCTCTGAGCATGAATTTCCCCTCATTTGAGATGACGATTACATGATTGTTGTAATGTATGAAAGGCATTCTTTTTCTTCTTCTTGTGCCATATCCGTCATTGGATGTTGGCAATCCTATTTTTGTCAACAGCCACATGAATAAGTGCGGCTGAGTTTTGTCCAAACCAGTCCCTTAGATTTTGAAGCCATGATGTTCTCCTTCTGCCTGGACCTCGTTTGCCTTCAATCTTTCCTTGGAGGATTAAGTGAATTATGCCGTATTTTTCCGATATGAAAGACATATCATGGTTTAAAAACAACAGAAATAACAACAGCACAAATAAAAATAAAATGGGAGACAGAAACAGAATGAAGAAAGTAAAATTGATCTCTTTTATCTTCTCAGAAATAAAATACTTATGCTGTTAAAACATAAGCTGGCTCAATCTGGGATGTTTTAAAAATGTGAGGAGGGGAAAGAGATTGACAGTAGTTCCTCCCCACTGCATGAAAACGTTTGGATTCTGGATTTCATGACAACTCCCTGAGCCAGTTTGGTCTAATGGTTAAGGCACCAGGCTAGAAAGTAGTAGAGCGTGAGTTCAAGTCTTGCCTTAGCCATGAAAGCCAGCTGGTTGACTTTGGGCCAGTCACTCTCTCTCTCAGTACAACCCACTTCACAAGGTTGTTGTTGTGAGGAAAATAGGAAGTGGAAAGTGTGTTAGATAGGTTCCCCATTTTGAATTATTTGTAAAAACAATAAAGACAGGATACAAACACATACATCTGCTACAGAGACAGTAGGTGCTCCCAGCAGGAATCTAATCTAGTGAATTTCATTGTATGGGTATACTGTGTATATATGTACAATGACAATAAAGTTATTATTATTAATGAAGGACAGGAGGGAATGAGATCTCACCCATATCTCATGACCCTTGCATAGAACAAAAAAGTCTTTAGAATATCTTAAGACCATTTATCTCTTGTCGAAAGTTTTCAGTTAGAAAAATGTGATGTTGCAATGAATCAAAGTTAGAAAAACTTAGAATTATGTTCTGCTTCTGAAGTGGATGTTAGGTTAATTTGGTGGTAAGAGAAAATTATAAAGCACCTAGGTTTTTCAAAAAGCAATGAAAAGCAGGGCCACGACGGGTTAAGTGTTGCTGTAACCACTCTCTACATGAATAGTAGACATTATATTCAATCTGTCAGAACGCATTGGTGGCACTCATCTGTTCTGCAGAAACGTAGTTCCTTGAATGGACTGTGCATTGTGAGTTCTGAAGAAATTGATAATAAAACTCTTGGTGAATTGTATCGAATGATAGCAAAACAATTCAACACGCAACAGCATTAATACAATTTTCTACTGCTTTCCAAATTACAGTGACATTTGCAATATGCAATTTGTTTCAACCAGTTTTGGAATGTAGATTCTGTCCTACATTTGTAATGTCAGCAGCATTGAAATTATATACTTTCCATTTGATAAGTATTTTTAAAAGCTCTGTATAGAGGGCAACATGATGGGAGAAACTAGAGCTATATCTTTAAAAAGAAACATCCATTTTGAAAGTTTCAAGAAGGGTAAATACATATAAAAAATTGAATAACTGAACTTTCTCCTACTCGTAGACTGCCACAGAGCCAGAGACAAAAGGAATATTTTGTTGTACGATTGGAAATAGGACATGAAATATTTGGGGGCCTAAAACTTGTGTGAAAACTTTGGAAGGGACTAAAAGCTACAGTATCTGGGACATGATTATGGAGATTCTCAGTCACCCAGGTCATGATTGTCCCAAAAATGCTTTCTCAAGAGGTAACTGGACTTTCTCTGTTTTTCCTTGAAGTCATTTTGCGTTTCATCCAAGAAACTTCAATTAGAACTGAAGAAGCTTTTTGGATGAGAAGCACAATGTCTTCAAGGAAAACCAAAAAAAGTCCAGTTGCCTCTCGAAAAAGCACCCTTGGGACAACCATGATCTGGATGACTGATATTTTTTCATCTTTCCTATTACCTTCTCCTATCTTACCATTATATTACTCTGTTGTTTGTATGTACACTGAGAACTTATGCACCAGAGACAAATTTCTTGTGTGTCCAATCACACTTGGTGAATAAAGTATTCTGTTCTGTTCCATTTTATTCCACTCTGCTCTGAACTGTTTTTGTAAGTCACAGTGGAAGGAAATAATGCAATAGATTTTACAGAGAATTCAGTAGCATGACTGGAAGGAATTCCATAGCAATAAATTAAATGGTCAACTCTTAGTCCTGTAACTGCTGAATGCCTACTCTAAGTTATTAAGGATAAATAGAGATTTGGGACTCAAAAAGGGATTGAGAACTTTGCCCTCCTATACTACGCTTTCACATTGGGTGAGACCAGTGGTGGGATTCAGCCAGTTCTCACCACTTCGGGAGAACCGGTTGTTAACTTTCTGAGCAGTTTGGTGAACTGGTTGTTGGAAGAAATCATTAGGGCAGAGAACCGGTTGTTAAATTATTTGAATCCCACCACTGGGTGAGACCCACATCAAATGCACATAGCAATAGAATATTCTATTCTAATAGAAAAGGGATCTCCAAACTTGTTCTGCCCCAGCTCCGGATTCCCAAGGATTATGACACATACCAATGGTCCTTATCAAAGTTATAACCTACCAAGAATAAACGAAAGTCTGGCAAAGGTTGGCAACCAGCCCAGAAAACAAGATACGATAAGACACTCTCCAAAATGCTCTGTAATAATTACACATTGTTTCCAGCAAGAAATTACTAACTGCGTGCGACTTAAATAGGCTAAGGGAGTGGCCAATTATCCTCAAACCTTACTCTTGAGGAGACCTCCTCCTCCTGAGTAGCCACTCCTGCCTTTTGGCAGCCCTGCGTGCTCGAGCATTGAGGAGAGGCTCCTCCACTTTGCTCTCTCCACTTGAAGGAGCCTCTGGAGGTTCTGAAGGCCCAGGCTGAGTCTCTGCCTCTGGCACCATATCCTCCTCAGCCTCCTTGCTGTCCGGCGCGATCGCCGGCTGCGTCAGCTGCTGGCACGATCCCACACCAGCCTCCTCGTTGTCGGGATCAGCCACGATCCGCGCAGGCTGCTGGCGGGCCACAACAAAACTTGGTAAATTTAAAACTTTTGGACTTCAAGATAGCTGGAATTCTGGGAATTGAAATCCCCAAGTCTTAAAATTGCCAAGTTTGGAAACCCCTGTAACATAATATTGTCATAGGAATGAGGAGTTATGTGATTTCTTGGTTTGAGGAAATTGCTTTGTTTACTTCTTTGGAAAAGAATATGAAACTTGTAAAAAATCTATGCCTGGGAACGGAAGGCAAGCAACGTAAAGCTGGAATTGGCTTGGATGAAAAAAGGCGTGGAAATGTGGTTGATGGATCTGAATCTATTCATAGGTTGAAAATTCTTCACTGTGTGCACAACAGCAAGCCAAAGGTGTGTGACAAGGTTGCATCCTTTTCACAGATCCTTTGCTGTACATCCAAGATTTATGCATGAAAACTTTTTTTCTATTGCTATATAGGGATATCATTCATTTCCTTCCAGTAACATTTCTGGTTTTATTTTCCATCCCATCCCTTTACTCTTTATTTTCTTTCACCAGCAGCTTAATTAAAATGTTTTATATGAGCGACTTGATCCGCAACCTCAAACTGTGTGAAATAACGTTGAGTTGCCCCTATTTTTTAAAAAAGAAAAATAATGGGGCTAAAAGTATCAATTTTTTTTAGAGAGAGCAAAATAAGAAACGTGTGACACTGGAGTGGAATCTATAAAAATATAAAGAGCTTTATGCTTTTTAAAATACAGGCACTCAACTGTCACTGAGATGGAACTTCACAGACTGTTTTCGGTGAATATAGAAACTGTAATTGTTGGGGAAAATCTATTGCAAATGCCAGATTATATGTGAATATATGAAAATTTAATGTGTTCCAGCACAGCATGGGGCACCAAAGAAAACCCTAGATGTTTCTTATATCCATTTTATTTGACCTTGAGCCTGGAAGTTTTGTGCTTGAAGGATCTACAGTTAAAAAAAGAAAGAAAAAGGACCCACCAGATTTCAAAATGAACCTGCAAAATACAGTTCCCTCCAACATAGGAATAATCTTGAATGATTATGCACCGTTAACTCAGAGTAAAATTTTAGCAACAATCTAGTTTTTTCTCAATGAATATATATCCCTAACTTGGTCCTTCAGGTTTTCTTATATATACCATTGTCATGATTCCAGGTAAGGAAATTAAAGCACAGTACTAAATAGCTTCTGAAAAATCATAGTTCAATATAATTTTAAAAATAATGGCTAGAATCCCAATGTATTTTTCTATTAAGTATTTATTTAAAGACAGTGTATATTACTGCCAGATAATTCTACAATAAAACTGTTACTATATTATAATGTTTAAGGTAACTTGTTAAAGACCTAGGAAATACTTAATCAAACTCTTACTCAAATAAGCAAAATAAAGCCAAACCCAGTTTAAATAAAATCAAATCTGACATTTGTCCACTCCATATTTTTCACAGAACGTTCCTTGCCACACTTCTCAAATATGAGTTTGCAATCACTCAAAGGGTGATTGCAGAAAAGCAGTGAACTTGTCCTGTAGTTATCTACATGAGATAACTTGGGGTAACTTGGGATAAAGTTTCACCCAACAAACACTACATTCTATTGGTATCACTTCTTGATTTGGGTTGGCCTTTAGTGGCCCATGTTCTCTTTTAAACCTTCTCTTCTTCTTTTGCCTTTTGTTTTTGAAATCAATCTCTACCCTGGATGACATGGCTTCTCAGAAGCTCTGTTGGTGATAGTTGGGAAAGGCAGTTGAATGATAACAATACATGGAACGGATTGCCCCATCTCCATCCTTTTTGTGAGAAAGCAATTCCATGTGCTCTTCTGGACAGAGGGACAATTGACCATCTCCATTTCTTAACATTCATTGGTGATATAAAAAGGAGCTAAAAGTCATGGAATCATTGAGACAGAAGAGGCTGTTTAGGTTCAGTGCAAGAATCTAAATGAATTTTTTTCTCCTCAAGAAATGGTTAGATGGTTTCCACTTGAATACTGGCAACGAAGGGCAGCTCATCACCCCTGTGGGTAATTACTTCTACTTGCAAATTGTTCTTACTATTAGAAAGCCAACCTTCAGGTGAATCTGCCTTCCTGTAAATCCCAGGACAATGGCGGTTATATCCCAAAAACGCATGGAATGCAGAAACATCATGGTATGACATTGTTCCAGGAATTCAGTGAAATAAATATAGACTCTTTCAGCTGGCCAAAATTGAAGGGATCCCCTCATAGCTGAAAGGAAGCATTGCAATCCGTTGTCCCAAAGGTGCTTTTACAAAAGGCAAGGAGACTTTGCTTTTTCCTTGAAGACATTTTGCTTCTCATCAAAACAAAGAAAGTCCAGTTGCCTTTTGAAAAGCACCTTTGGGACAACCATGACCTGGATGATAGAGAATCTCCATAGACATTGCAAACTCTTAGAAATCATAGCCGTCTGTTGACTTACTTCCTGACCCAGCTCTTTTGCATTAAATGTAATAAACAATGAACAAAAAACACATCCTAATGCAAAGATGCTTTGAAGTGATTTTTAATTCAGCCACACAGAAAGATACATCTGCTTTGTTTTCTGTTTCTGTGTGAATCATCTTATTGATGTACATAGAAATGATCACAGGGCAGAATATTATGAAAGGGTGCCTCCTGTCAATTATGACAACCCATGTTTCTGGTACTACCACTAGGGGGTACCATGTGGATTTTCTGTTTCAAGCAGTAGGCGTGTTACTATTGTGCTATTGTACGATCATCTTGTTGATTTTTTTTCCAGTGTTGATAAAATGGAAAGAAGGAAAACCTTATCTGTTTCTTAACATACTTCACTTTGGCTGAGATGACAGGTGTATTTCTGAGTGTAGGTCCCTTCTGGATAGCAAAACAAGACTCAGAAGGACACAGAGGGGTTGTTAGAATATATTAATACGCTCTTTCACTCATTCGTTCCTACATATACACACACACATTTATGCATAATGCATGCTTAGTTGTACATGCTTAGCTTTTGATTAGAGACAGAAGAAGTCAGAAGGAGCAAAATAATGATTACGATACTGAATTAGATACTGGGAGATTGTGAGTTCTAGTCTGGGCCAGTCTAGTCTCTTTCAGCCCAACCTACCTCACAGGGTTGTTGTGAGGAAAAATAAAGAGGAGAGAGCATTATGTAAACTTAGAATTGTACAAAATAAAAGCAGGATGTAAATCCAATAAGCACAAAAATAGATTTTTTTCAAGATATATATTTTCGGCATTATAGATCGGTTCAGTCACTAAATTGTGCCCAACTCCTCATGACTCCATGGACCACAGCACACCAACCCCCTGTCCTCCACTGTCTTCAGGAATCTGTCCAAATGCATGTTCATTGTGTCGATGACACTATCTAACCATTTCATCCTCTGATGTCCCCTTCTTCATTCATTCATTCATTCATTCATTCATTCATTCATTTATTTATTTATTTATTTATTTATTTATTTATTTATTTATTTATTTATTGGTTCGATTTATATGCCGCCCTTCTCCGGAGACTCAGAGCAGCTTACAATGCGTTAAGCAATAGCCTTCATACTTTTGTATATACCTGCTTAGTAGGGCTTTCGGCCCCCCCAAGTGGTGTTCTTTTTTATACAAAGTCAGCTTATTGCCCCCACAATCCGGGTCCTCATTTTACCTATCTTGAAAGGATGGAAGGCTGAGTCAACCTTGAGCCTGGTGAGATTAGAACTTGCAGGCAGCTGGTGCTACTTAACAGCACTTTAGTCTACTGCGCCACCAAGGCTCTTTGCCTCCAATCTTTTCCAACATCGGTATTTTCTTTTCAGTGAGTCCTCTCTTTTCATTTGGTGGCCAAAGTATTTGAGCTTTAGCGTGAGTATCTAGTACTTGCAAGTATATTTAAGTATGGCTTCAATTTCAATGAAGGGAGATCAAGTAAAGCACCCCAGCTTTTGGAGAAGAAACTAATAGGATCCATTCTAGAGAGCCTAAGGAAAAGGGGGTCAACCTATTCTCCAAAGCACCTGAAAGGAGGACAAGAAGCAATGGGTGGAAATTAATCAAGGAGAGAAGTAATCTAAAACTAAGGAGAAATTTTCTGACAGTTAGAACAATTAATCAGTGGAATAATTTGCTCCAGAAGTTGCAAATGTTCTAACACTGGAGGTTTTTAAGAAGAGATTGATCAACCATTTGTCTGAAATGGTATGGATTTTTCTGGTTGAGCAGTGGGTTGGACTAGAAGACCTCCAAGGTCCCTTCCAACTCTTTTATTCTGTTATTCTGAGCCTTGTTATTTCCAAATAATTCTGAATATGGGTTGTGATCCTTCTAAACTGATTGCCATTTTGCTAATCACAAAAGTCACCCAACTAGCTTTATTTGATCTCCCTTCAATGAAATTGAAGAGATACCTAAAAATACCGCAAGTGGTAAATACTGACACTAAAACTCAAATGCTTTAGCCACCAAATGAGAAGAGAGGACTTCGATGGCATTTTGTGGTTTGGAGGAGAATAGTACTGCCTTGGAAACATAGAACTGATTTCAAGTTTTCAGTTTTTCACTTTCTAAAAATGCTTCTTTGTGTCTATGGTAGCTCTAGAGGAAGTAAGGCAGATGTTGAAGGCATGACACATGTTTTCATGCACCATCCAAAAAGTAAAAAAGGGAGGAATTGAGGGGAAAAAGCTTACAAGTGTAAAGAAAGTATTTCAGCCTTTTATCTTAGCCTTTCATACATTTTTTTAAAGAAAGACAAAGATATATATTTTATTTCCCTCAACACCCAAAGCGGTAAAAGAAGAAGTAAAGTAGAAGAAAGTAGAGGGAGATATTTTAACAGATCATTTCAGTAGCTCCATAAAAGCTAGAGGCTAACTATATAAAATAATCCAGAGGATAATGTGATAAGATTCTGAGAATAATAAAGTTATAGAGCCCATTCTGTAGCTGCTAAGTCACCCTTTCGCTTTCATACGGAATTTGAAATTTAACACTGTACATTAGTGTTTTCCACTAGTGCTGGAGAAACACTTTTTTTCATGGAGAGAGAGAAAGAGAAAGAGAAAGAGAAAGAAAGAGAAGAAAAATAAATAAATAAACAAACAAACAAACAAACAAATAAATAAATAATACATACTTACATACTTACATACATACATACATACATACATATATAGCTAGCTAGCTAGCTAGCTGGCTAGCTACCATGTTTCCCTGAAAATAAGACCCTGTCTTATATTTTTTTGAACCCTGAAATAAGGGCTTGGCCTTATTGCCATGCACTCAAAAGCCCAATTGGGCTCATTATCAGAGGATGTCTTGTTTTGGGGAAAACAGGGTACTAGCTGTGGGGGACATGTTCTTGTCTCTTCCTTTACCTTTCCAGAATATTTGAGCAAGATGCAAAGATCTCTGCATATGTATTTAGCCAACTTTCAGGAATTGCGTCAGAAAGCAGAATTTAAATATTCTAGTCTTTCAAAGTCTTGATTGTTATCATATAAAGAGCAAGTGCACATTTGTTTGTTTTTTGGTCACATGTGCGTACAAGTTAATTGCAAAAGACCTCATGCATGGTTTGCAATGGAAAAATTTAATTTGGACCCAAGAGTTAATTGTTTTTCAGGGATGTTATCTTTTAGCACCGATGGAGTATTAATTCTGAAACAAACCATGTACTTTTTCTGTTGGTAAAAGTGCCTGCTCAGCTTACTACATTCTGATCCAGGCAAAGGCTGCCTCTGTATGTCTGTGGTTTTGACTGAGTGTGATCTCTCCCCCCACCCCCGCTCTCTCTGTCATCTCTTTCAAATGGTCTTAAAGTAACTTTTTTGAGTAAGTGTCAGAAAAATGAAGAAATGGGTGCTATTAAAATGTGAAAATGTGCAAAAAGTAACTTTAAAAATTATTTTATTAAGTTTTTTTACAGACTATAAAGATAAAAACTAACAAACATACATGATCAGAAAAAGGGATTGATGGAGAGAATAAAGAAAAAAGTTAAAGGATAGGCATGCAGAAAAAAATAACTATAGAAAGAAGCAAAAGTATATAAATAAAGTGACTTTTCACTTCTTTTACAAATGATAATACTGTAAGGTAAAGGTAAAGGTTCCCCTTGCACATATGTGCTAGTCATTCCCGACTCTAGGGGGCAGTGCTCATCTCCGTTTCAAAGCCGAAGAGCCAGTGCTGTTTGAAGACATCTCCGGGGTCATGTGACCGGCATGACTAAACGCCAAAGGCGTATGGAATGCTGTTACCTTCCCACCAAAGGTGATCCCTAATTTTCTACTTGCATTTTTTATGTGCTTTTGAACTGCTAGGTTGGCAGAAGCAGGGACAAGTAACCGGAGCTCACCCCATTATGCGGCACTAGGGATTCGAACCGCTGAACTGCCAACCTTTTGATCGACAAGCTCAGCGTTTTAGCCACTGAGCCACCGCATCCCTTAATATACTGTACACACCAATAAGCAACACAGAAAATTATGTTTGTTTACTGTATTTGTTAATCCAATCTATATAAAACTCCTACCTGAAAAATGGGTATCCCAGAAGAGTATGTACTGTTTGATCTTTTCTAACAGCTTACTTTTAAATATTACTTTAAGAACTCTTATGTTAAATTAGGTTATTTTCTACTTGTTTCAACACAACCTCTCTACAGAATCTTGCTAGACAATCTTGTTACAATACTGTCCTTTCCTCATCTTTGCAATATCTCTCTATGAGGAGGTATAGAGAAATATTTCAGTATTTTTTGTGGAAATCTGGCCAAAACAGTGCAGAGTTAAAAGCTTATGAAATCTGTAGCATTTCTCCTTTTTTCATCCCATTCTGATAAAAATAGTAACAGGTGTCTTGATATTTTAAACATTTTGTGATCAAATATTTTATCAACTTGAAATTCAAATCAAGTGATCCCAAATCAAATCATGTAACTTCAAAATCTAAATTTTTTATCCTCTCTTCTCATGATTGATTGATCAGGATATTCTACAGCGGCCCAATTACAATGTTGAAATCAGGCATAGACATTTAATTTTTCCAAGAAATGAGAAACTGGAAATTATTGTGATGGCTGAACCAATAGGCTCAACTTAATTCTGCTTAACATTAATATTTATAAAAAGCAGTAAAATGATTGTATATGGTTTTGATCAGCTGTTACTGTAAGAATACATGTTATATCTTATTTACATTTGTTTTCTAATTTCTGATTAACCTTATGCAGGCCGGACAAGGACAGCCAAAGGCCTGGATGAGATTCAGGGACTCTAAAATGCCCAGGTCAGGTCTATTTTTAAGAAAAAATAAATGGAGTAACTTCAGTGAGAGAGTTAATTAAGCCTCTGCTAAAATCACTTCCCATGGAAATTTGACTCTCATGGAGCCAGTAAATTTCTTCATTTTGTCTGCATCTCACCTTCTGCTTGTGAGAGAAAAGTAAATGCAAGACATTTTGCCATGGATACGTCTAAAAGATATTTTCCTTTTGCACTGGGAAAAATATACCATCTTCCTCTGGCATATGTTTCCCACAGTCTTCCAATTAACCCCTGCATAGTTTCAAGATTTGCATGCTTTGTAGAGGAATCTGATTTCGAGATAGAATATAATCTTTCATCTGACACAACGAGAGCAGACCACACCTGAGCAGGTTCGAACAAGAGAGAATAGTTCCTTTTCTGTCATATTGGCTTACGATGAATAATGGGAGGAAGCCAATTCTTGTGTTTGTTTCCTTACCAAGATAATTATGATTATGAGAGCCAGGAGAAGGAAGATGGTGGAAAGTTGAATGCAATGTGAGGAACTCGAAATAGTTATTACATTCAGGTTGGTTCTCTCCTTGATGGGTTTCCATCCATTGTTTCTTGTTTGGCCTTTGGTGCTTTGGAAAACAGATTGACCTCCTCCTCTCTGTAACAGCCCCTCAAATATTGGAATACTGCTATCATGTCTCCCCTGGTCCTTCTCTTCACTAGACTAGCCATGTCCAGCTCCTCATATGTTTTAGCCTCTAGGACCGTGATTATCTTTGTTACTCTTCTCTGCACTCTTTCCAAAGTTTTTACATCTTTTTTTGTAAAGTGGTGACCAAAACTGGATGTAGTATTTTAGGTATGGTCTTACTAAGGCTTTATAGAGCGGCACTAGTACCTTACATGGTCTTGATTCTATCCCTCTAGGATTTTATGTGTGTGTGTGTGTAGGGGGGGAGGGAACATTACAAACAAACACATTCTTGCCAGGAAAACATTCCTGAATGTAAAATGTTCCTTAATAGAAAATCTGTTGATATTTTGTTAAGAGAAGACCATTCAAAGATTCAGAATAAGTAGGATTAAATATACTTACCTATTTTTTTTAAAAAAAAAACCACCAACAAATGGCGAAACAAGATGATCTAGACACATGTGAAATTGGAATTGGTCAGAAATGGAATGATTTATCTAGGAAACCTGGGTATCTGAGGTGTATGACTACATTCTAAAATGGCTGTCACAATCACCTGTTTGCAAGTTCAGTCACCTCAGTCAACTCAGTTGCAGAGGTGATTTATTTGAATTTACTTTAAACCAAATTACAAGTACTCCTCGCCTTACAACTGTAGTTGAGCCCTGGATTAGGGTCATAAGTCACGGCAGTTGTTAACAACTGTGTCTGATTTTACAACTCTTTTTAACTGTGGTTAAGTGAATGTTGTTATAGGAACCAGTTTTCTTCAGTGGCTCCAGAGTCAATGCTCGGGGCTCCGATGCAAACTCTGAGGTAATTTCTTCTGCCTAGCGCTTGAAGAACAATTAGCTCTAGTGCATTGGAAGCCTTTGGACCGGGTCGCACAGCAGATTGAACTTCGGTTGATAAGGCTGGCTGCGGAGAAGTGCAAAGAGCTCATGAATTGCTTCTCACCATTTGATCCCAGGTTTGACGGTCCTAGCGGCGTGAGGGGATTATTTACATCTCCACCTCTTATTGTTGGCTGCAGAGAGAGGCAGTGATTGGAGGGCTTAGCCCACAACAAATTTGAAGGCTGCAGAGGATGGCAGGATTTGAAGGAGACTTATTCAAAGGCATTCCAGCAGGGCAGCCAGAGCACTGGGAGAGCTTAGCTCTCGCGCCATTTTGTATCCTTTTAAGAGGGAGCTGGCAGTTGGTTTAGGCGCCAACTCTACCATTACCTCAGAGACACAAGTGTCTTGCAGTGACTCTTTATAATGGCTGACCCAGAATTCTCCTCAGACATCTTTCCAGAACCTGGAAGTAAATGCCAAAAAGCAGCAAAAAGATGGCAAAAATGGTGGTTCTATGAATCAGTTGCCAAATTCCAAAAATGTGGTCATGTGAGCATGGTGTGTGTTTGTGTGCAATTGTCAGAAGTCCAGGACTGTTATAAGGAGCTCTAGGGAGATCTGTTGTGATTTTAAATGATCACTAAGTTACGGGTTTTTAATTACTTGTACCCATTCAAAATTTCATGCAGCTCTACCAGTCCTTAACTGTCTTTTGTTGATGCAAATAATAATACTAACAAGAACAACCACAGGATAATCTTAAGAAGTATACAACTTTCAATAAAAAAAACTATTAATCAGAGAAAGCTGGTCAGACTTGGCTAAGAAGGTTGGTCGATGACCAATTTTCTATCATTTAACCGTTATCGGTTTAACAGAAATCATAGGTTTGTTCTGACTTTAACATGAGCATGAGAAAATGTAATGCTTTGGAAGATGACTGATTTATAAAAGTACTAAAAACAAAAACATTGGGATTTTCCTTTATTTTCATCCCCCCCCCCAAAAAAAAGTGGGTGGCAAATATATGTTAATAAAATAATTAATCTTCCTATAATCTAGGCAGAATAATGAATCCTGCATTTTTCTGTCAATGTGTAAGATGATAGCCTGGGAAAATATTCTCCATGTTTAAAAAAGAAGGAAAAAAAAAACCCCCCACAGCAAGACAAAGCAACCTAAAATAGCTGTGTTTCTTCCTTCTTTGCATATTGGAACATAATAACACTCAGCCTGCTTAATTAGATGACATTTTACAGACTGTTCTAAATGGGAACAAATTACTGTACTATTGGCACCTATGTAGTGCTATATTTTACAGCATATATTAGTTTAATATGCAGGGTATTTGCACAATAAGGTTATTAAGTCTGTTTGCTTTGCTCCAGTCGATAGCTCCGTAAATGCCAAAATAAAATAAATCTTGGGAGCTTTGTTTTGTTTTGTTTAAAAACAACAACAACAACAACAACTCAGCAGCTCATTCCCAGTTTATGACATACAAACCTTTTACTGGGTTTCCCTCTTACACCGTGAAGGAGAAAAGTAAATATTTCTTCAAAATGAAAAAGATATACCACAGATCCTGTTGAATTCTCCTTTTTTTGCTTAGAAGGATAGGACACCTGATGTGATTTTTCTCTTTCATAGTCTCATGCAGCCCTGGGTCCTTTCCTAATGCTACAGCTAAATCTGCCTTACAGTTAAGGTGCAAAAGTAAGTGTTGATTTTGGAGATAATCTTTGCAAAGGTTCAGCTTTTGCTGCCCAGGGGAGAAAACTGAGCCCATATAATGGTTTATAAGGAGTGACATTGAGAGACAAGCAGAAGAACTGCAAAATAGACAAGTAGGCAGATAAGTAGCAGTTGAGTCCACAGAAGGAATAGAATAGAATAGAATTCTTTATTGGAAAAGTGTGATTGGACACACAAGGAATTTGTCTTCGGTGCATAAATTCTCAGTGTAAATAAAAGATATGTGATAAATCATATCACTTATATCTTTTATATATAGGGATGTGACAATAGGAATATTGTCACATCCCTAAATATAAAGATAATATATAAAAATATAAGGATATTGTCACATCCCTATATTTTTATATGTTATCTTTATAGATATAGATATATACATATCCACAGCTTCTGAACTGAAAGTAGGGGCCCGATGATGACAAGTTAGAGAGTTTGTCAAAACGTTGCCAAAATTTTTTTTAAAGTGTTGGTTAGGATTTTAGCCAGAGTTTTAAAAGACCTTACAAAGTGTTTTGTTAGGATTTTAGAGGAATTTGAGCTGGGATTTTAGCCAGGATTTTAAGATTTTAAGCATTTTAACTAACAGTTTTTTAATGATGCGGGAAAACACCCGAGATTTTAACTTTTTACATATACAGTACACATATATATACACATACATATATATACATACATATACACATACATATATATACATACATACAAAGCTTCTTCAGCTCAGCGTCTTCAAAGAAAAACAAGGAAGTCCAATTGCCTCTTGAAAAAAGCACCTTTGGATCCCAGACAAATGGTTGCCTCCTTCAGCGATGGTGCATTGGAAACTCTAGGAGGCAAGCTGTTCTATTGATGAATTGTCCTCACTGTCAGGAAATTCCTTCTTATTTCCAGGTTGGATCTCCCTTTAATTGACATTCATTTTCTACTTCTAGGTAGAAGTTTCTTGTCTGGGCTAATCTCGCAAGTCTGACAGCCACTTGCATCCTATCTTCTGTTCTACTTTCTTCTTGGGGTCATGCAGAAAAGACAGAGGAAGTGACAAAATGGCCCAAATGTGCTTCAACTGATATGGTTATTGCAACATTCTTCCTTTGCTTGTTAAAAACATTTGTTTTTCCTTCTGGGGCACTTGCAAATCGGAGGTGGGTTTCAGCAGGTTCTGACCAGTTCTGGAGAACCGGTAGTGGAAATTTTGAGTAGTTCAGAGAACCAGTAGTAAAAATTCTGTCTGGCCCTGTCCCCATCTATTCTCTGCCTCCCAAGTCCCAGCTGATGGAGATTTTGCAGTAACCTTCCCCTGGAGTGGGGAGGGAATGGAGATTTTACAGTATCCTTCCCCTGCGGTGCCCACCAACCGAGCCACGCCCACAGAACGGTAGTAAAAAAATTTGAAACCCACCACCGTTGCAAATGATCATTTATTATGTTGACTGTGCAAGTAAAACCACCCATTTGCAATAAAGTAGACAGTTTGAAGCATACTTGGAATATTATTCCTCTAATCCAGATAGAGGTAAGAATTGGAAAAAAGCAACAACAACCTCCGAGTCAAACTCAAATCGTGGCGGTTTCGTAAACTACACAAAACATGTTGTTTCCTTGTCAACAGGAGAGAAGTAGTTTTCCTTTGTCTGCTTTTAAAATGTTATTCCTCTTTCCCAATCTAGTTTTAAGTGCTGGGATTTCTCGGTAATCTCCTGTCCAATTAATTAAGACGGCCAAAGTCAGAAAATTGCTGAAGCTTAAACTGTAGAGCTTGCATGTGCTCAAGAATATCCCTTTCTTTCTTACCACAGCTAACAAACTTGATGTGTTGTTTAATTTCACACATGGAGGTAGACGTTGTTGTAAAGCATGACAGTGGAGGGAGAATGTAAGTGGTGTAATTAGGGTAATAAGCAGAATCATTTAGAGCTTTGCTCCACCTTCAATTCAGACAGAAACAAAAATGATCTAACTATTTCAGGTCTATATCTATGGCTAGGAATTGATATTCTATATCTTAACTTATAGCTGTTTCTTAGCCCATTAAAGGTAAAAGTTCCCCTCGCACATATGTGCTAGTCATTCCTGACTCTAGGGGGCGATGATCATCTCCATTTCAAAGCTGAAGAGTCAGCGCTGTCCGAAGACGTCTCCGTGGTCATGTGGCTGGCATGACTAAACACCAAAGGCACACGGAACGCTGTTACCTTCCCACCAAAGGTGGTCCCTATTTTTCTACTTCCATTTTTTATATGCTTTCAAACTGTTAAGTTGGCAGACGCTGGGACAAGTAACAGGGGCTCACCTTGTTATGCGGCACTAGGGACTCGAACCGATGATCTGCCGACCTTTCGATCGACAAGCTCAGCATCTTAGCCACTGAGCCACCACCTCCCTCCATTATCTATTTCCATTTCTGCTTCCTGATCACTGCTTCGTAGCACCACCTATATAGGATCAATGAAGGTTCACTGCTTCTAGGAAGGCTTTATTGATCCTACATAGGCAGTCCCCGACCTACAACCACAATTGAGTCCAACATTTCTGTTGCTAAATAAGACAATTAAGTGAATTTTGCCCCACTTTATGACTTTTTTGCCACAGTTGTTGTTAAGTGAATCACTGTCAGATGGTCACAAAAGCTGATCACATGACCCTGGGACACTGCAACCATCATAAATTTGAGTCAGTTGCCAAGCATCTGAATTTTGAATCTCATGACCAACGGGAATGTTGCAATGGGCATAAATGTAAAAAAAAAAAAGGGTTATAAGTCACTTTTTCCAGTGCTGCTGTAACTTCTATTGGTTACTAAATGAACTTTTGTAAGTCAAGGACTACCTGTATTAATTGAATTATTTTTATTGTAGGCCCTTAGTACTTTTAGCGTGTGTCTCCAAATCTGTAATTCGTATCTTCATTCTCAGTATCTTAATATATTCCTGTGATGGCGAACCTATGCCATAAGTGGCACGTAGAGCCCTCTCTACGGGAACGCCAGCCATCGCCCCAGCCCAACTCCACTGCACATGCGCGCACGCCTTCAGCCAGCCAGCTGATCTTAGGGTTTCTGCCGTGTATGCGTGGGGGGGGTGGGGCGCATGCATGGGGGGCAGTTCATTGCATTTTGGGGGTTTGTGTGTATGCCCCCTGCACTCCCTTTTGGGTCTGGAAGGCCTCCTGCACCAACCTGGAAGCCAAAATGGGGTGCGGGGAGGTGGGGTGCATGCACAGGTGATAGGGGTAGGGTTCCTGTGGGGGGGGGCGCTCACATTGCATTTTGGGGGTTTACACACACTTTGGGCACTTGGCACCATCACTGACATATTCCCTTATGTAAATCAATCTCCTCCTTTTCCTTTTCCTTTTCCTTTTCCTTTTCCTTTTCCTTTTCCTTT
>WNWU01000019.1:5349079-5378393 GCA_012654045.1 Ptyas mucosa | reverse complement strand
CCTTTTCCTTTTCCTTTTCCTTTTCCTTTTCCTTTTCCTTTTCCTTTCCCTTTCCCTTTCCCTTTCCCTTTCCCTTTCCCTTTCCCTTCCCTCCCTGTCCTTATCCTTTATCCTTATCCTTACCCTCCTCCCATGTTTTGTCACTTTATGTGTCTGAGAAAGCAGGGAGGATCACCCAAATGAATAACAATAATATTGATAGTTGAGATTATATTATTAGCAATAATACACTAACCACAATGATGATCATATTAATATTAGTAATATGATTCTCGTAAATATTCAGAAAAAAATTCAAAAGTGGGCATTGCCCTCCCCCCCTCAATTGCATCTGAGAAAAAGAATAATCACAGAGGAATTCTCTGTGAGGGAGAAAAAGGTATTTCTGGGGAATAAAAAGGTTGGCATGTGCAGTTTGATCAGGAAAATGAATCTTCAAATAATTGTTTTAAATCTAGCCTATTATATTCCCTCTCTCTTTATAGAAATATATCCATGGGCTTCTTCTGATGAGTCCAAATTCATTCCAGTTTCTTACAGAAAACCCTAGGTTTCAGCATAGTAACTCAGAAAAGGCCCTGAAAATCACAGACTTTGAACAGGCAGCTTTCTCTGAAAAAGAAATAAGACCAGGGTAGATTAAAAATGAGAGGAGAGAGGGAGGGGGAGGGAGGGAAGAGGAGAGATGGATTAGGTTGGATAGGTTGAGTCTAAAGTCAGTCATCTGGTTATTGTGTCCGAAGAACATGTAAATTCAACTGGAGAGATCAACAGAGATAATGTCACTTTATAGCAAAACAGGTCAGGCAAGCCCAGGTAACTGAGGAAGGCAAGCTGCTAATTATTCCGAGGGAGAAAAAAAATAAGGTGTACGGTTACACGCAGCCGTAGGAAATCAGGAGGTCAAACTTTCTTCGTCACCGATTCCACTACCTGGATTCTTCTTTCCACAAGCCCAACAATACACACAACCACCTACCCTATTAAACATAGAACATGGCAGAGAAGGATATAGGCTTCCCAAATTCTCCCTTGCCAGGTGAGTGCATTATGCGTACATCTCTATGTGTGTAACAGATGAGATCATGTTGGTAGTCTGCCCTGAGCAGGATTAAATTTCAAGGCAGTTAATGGGCCCGTTTTCTGCATGGACAAGTATACCTGGTGTGGCAGTGCTGGTACATGTGAAAGTTCTTAGGAAACGAGGGGAAAAACCCCACCCTGGCTGTTTTTGTGGGTTTTGTGGTGATGGGGTGAGGTGGGGTGGGGTAGGGTAGAAATGCTGCTTCAGTTCATAGGAGCAGATGGTTGGATTTTCCTGAAATTTTAACAGAGTGAAAAAGGTGCCACGAATGGATGGAAATCAGTGTGACATTCTGGGATCTTGGCAACCTTGCAGTTTTATTTCACGGAGAAGATTTATTTGAGGAGGAGGAGGAGGAAGAGAAAGGAGAGGAAAACAAGAGTATGTTTCTCAGTGAGGAATCAAGTAAGTGAGAAGATAATATGTTATAAGCAACAGAACACAGTAATTTGCTAGTTAACCGGCACTTTTATTATCAGAAGAGGAGATAGATTGGCCTGCAAAAATCCAACCCTTATTTAGAAAAGCCCCTTAGCTTCTTTTGTAGCAACTGCCATAAAGTTGGATAATGGCTAGTCCTGTGCAAAAACACCAAGGCTGGGGGATGGACAAGCAAAAAACGGGCTAAACTTTCGACTGTAATTGGTAGATGGTTGATGCTTCGATCTGAATTTGGTTGCTATAGAAAATTATTTTGGTGGCTGCTGTATAGCCCAGATTTGGAAGCCTGGTGGTAGTCTACCAAATGTTTTCTTTTCTTGGTGGTAAATGTTTTGATGTCATTTGTTTGCTAAACCTTTTGAATGCAATTTGCTGCTTAGCAATCACGGAATGTTTACAACATTGTTGTACTTCCATCTACTCACTGAGTTCTTAAGACAGAAATGACTATCATTATGCAATCCTTCTGAACAGATAGCCGAAATACATTCTGATGGTGTTGCAACATGGTATGATGGCATATGTCACTTGAAAGGACCCCAGAGGTTCAACATTTTCTGTGAAAATGTTGAACCTCTGGGACAACTGGGACCACTGTCTCCACTGGGACAGCTAACTCCCTTATATTTGGGTTGCCCAATTTTGGTGAAGTTTTTTGAAGACTCAAGACGGCTTTTCTGGACGCCGGTGCAGGATGAAATGAAGGATCCTGTTACCCCAAAAGTGTAGGCACATTGGTCTGGTTATTGTTATTAGGGGTTGTTTGTTTATGTGTGAGTTCTTTCATTCTTTCTAACCCTACTTTTTTTTTGGCTATTATAAAGTGCCCAGAGTTTCTGGAATGTAATGGCATATAAGCTACGGTAAATATCTTATCAAATAAATATATGTTTCTGTATGTATAGGCTTGTGGACTTAACAATACTTTTAGTCCTTGATTGGTCCTCAATCTGGATCATGCAGTGCGAGTGCCTCATAATTTCTGGGTTGAAGTAAATCTAGGGATTTCTTCTTGAATAAGAAGGTGATTTAGAAAGAGAATCTACTTGACTGACAATCAGATGACGTTTGTAGGCATGCAAAGTAGGTTCACACAATCTATTATGTTCATGCAGTTTTGAAGAAGGTTTATGTCAGTCCTGTTGCATGTCATTTCTTTCTCTTTTCTCTCTCTCTCTCTCTGTCTCCTCCAGAATTTATGAAACAATGTAGTCATATAACTTTCGGGATTTTTTTAAAAAATATTTTATAGATTTGGATATTGATATTCATAGAGTTGCCTTGGTTTAGCCTGAAGCCAGCATGGTGTAATTTGGGATAAGGAGAAAGTGTGTAGACTTTGGCTACCTGATTCAGTTCAAAGAGAGCCTGCCTTCCCTTTACTAATTACTAGTAATCAGGATCTGGGCTGCGAAGATATAAAGGACTATGAGATGGCAGCAAAGATGTACTTCTATCAAGTGACCAACTGAATTTTTGTAGTTTAGACTTATTACTTATTAGCCATTAGGTTGTGTCTGATCTCTAGCATTGGTCTATTTGAAATGAAGAGCCTGGCAGGTGTAGCTATGATGGAAAAATAGATGGGATTGTACTAAGCACTTTCAACCCATTTGAAAGCATTTGGGAACTGACAATTGATGCAGCTGTAAGACATAATAATGCAAAATAGATGAGGTCATATTAAGTATAACCTGGACTGGATCAGATTTTTTTTTTGTGGGTCTTTTTTGTATTTTGGGATTGGGAGCAGGGTTAGGTGATGTTTAGTTGACTTTTTGCGGTTGTTGATTTGATATTAAATCTATAGTGGTATTTCCACTACAGTTATAATGTTTTCCAGGGTGGGAAGTCTTGTGACTTTTTCAGGGGTATCTAGAAATCAGGGGGATGGGCTCTGCATGCAGCTCTGGGAATTCTCAGGAACTGGCTGTGGACTGCCTGATGGAACAAATTCAGGTCCCCAAATTTGTGGTTCATCACATCTTTTTATGCGTCCACCAGTAAGTCTAGTCTATTTCGTTCCCCCAATTCCTTTTTGAAAATGGTCATGTAAAAGTTGCATCAAATTATGCATTTTGAATCAAATTCCTCCAGAAAATATTTCCTTTCCAAGCATCTTGACATTCTTTTTCATTGCAGCACTCTTGGGAAATATGGAAAGTGTGACTTAATTAATGGTTGAATGCCACATTAATTTAGGAGTCAGGTCATTTTGTATCAGAATTTGCAAAGGCCTTTTAACACCAAGCATTTTTCCACATACTGTGCCCATACAACGCATCTAACCAAGGCTGTTAAATACCTAATGACTCCATGTGCAGAGTGCACAAAACCTGGTTCCTTTTAACCTTGATTTTTTTGTGTGTGTTGTTTATTTGTTTTTGGGTGGCTTAGTGTGCGGCCAACCCAGCCAATTTACATCGTTGATGGCTTAATGTCTTGTGCAAATCAGAAAGTGGGTTATTTTACTACCCAGAGGAAACGTGATGTATTAGAGCAGCTGCTGTGCACGCACCAATGCAACAGAACATGAATTTCAAGATGTGTGCTGTGAGAGAATCTCATGTGGGCCATGACAAGTAGCTGAATTAAATAGTTGGAAATGGCAGGCACATAGTCTTGGAATCAATGACTACATGGTTTTCAACCACAAGTAATAGAATCCAGGGATTCTCTCGTGGTGTGATCCACATTCTAATGTTCACATATGAAATGTTGGCAGGTTGCACACTTGTTCTGAGCTACTTTTACAACCATCTTTGAACAAAATGGATAAATTCCTTTATTGAGCTCTAGGGCTTTTTGGACTTTCTAACAATTTCATAGGGAAATAAGATCTTACGTTCAATGGTGTAGGACCAACACATTTTTAGGAAAAGAAAAATATAAAGCGACTATTTCTCTTCACCATCAATTTTGTTTTCCACTAACTAGTGCACTACAGAAGGACGAACATATTGATGGTTAAGCATATAGTCCATGTCCAGTTAAATCTAGGGTGAATCACCAGGGTTCCATGAAAAACTTCTTTATATATATAAAATCAAAACAACACAACAAAATCTTCCTTAAAGACAGCCTTATCCAACATATTATGCCAAATTGTCATTGCAGAAAGATTTGTGTATTCATTAAATTTAAGGAGATTTAAATTTAATCTCTTTGTTTATTCTACAAGGAGATTATGTTGTAGAATAGAATTTCCAAGTATGTTAAACATACTTCTAAATCTTCATACGGAATACCACAATGCTCTGTGGCTCTTTTTAAACTAATAACTATCTCATCATAGATTATAATATGCATTGTGAGCAGTATATAAATTGGTATCTCTGATGCATAAGCAATAAAGGTGCACCAAACGGTTAGAAAATCATTTTCAGCTATATTCAGCCTCTCTTTCTCTCCCTCTCTTTTCCTCTCCCTTTCTCTGTCCCTCTACCTCTCCCCATCCTCCTCTCCCCTCCTCTTCCTCCTCCTCCTTTTCTTTCTCTCTCTTTCTTTCTCTTTGGATAATTTCATCATTGAGTTTATTTGTCAGTATTGAATCCATAAAGAGGGTTTAGAAATGTGTTCTAGCAGATACTAACAACATTATCCATGCTTTATGTTTCAACTTGTCATACTGAGCCTTCGTGGCGCAATGGTTAGAATGCAGTACTACAAGCTACTTCTGCTGGCTGCTGGCTGCCTGCAATTTGGCAGTTCGAATCTCACTAGGCTCAAGGTTGACTCATCCTTCCATCTTCCGAGGTGGGTAAAATGAGGACCTGAGTTGTTGGGGGCAATATGCTGACTTTGTAAATGGATTAGAGAGGGCTGTAAAGCACTATGAAGTGGTACATAAGTCTAAGTGCTATTGCTATTTGTTTGCACATGGACTGAGAATAAAGCTAACCAAGAGCCTGCCACAAAGTCTTGATTAATTGCTTTTTCCTATTTCAGTGAATTTTTTATATATATATAAACACAACAAGACAGAAATAGCCTACCTTCCTCATGAACCAGTTAATTGCTTAACACATTGTAAGCCGCCCTGAGTCTCTGGAGAAGGGTGGCATAAAAAATAAATAAATAAAAAAATTGATAGGAACAACTTCAAACTAGGGCATATAAAACCTTTGCCAGATCTATACTTGAATCAGTGGTGGGTTGCTCCCGGTTCTCAAGAATCGGTAGTAAAAAATTTTAGTAGTTCGGAGAACCGGTAATAACATTGGCTGGCCACGCCCCCAAACTGGTCCCTGGCCCGGTCGCCACTCACTTACCCCGCCCACCTCATCAGAGGCTTTTAAAAAAAAACCTTTTAAAAGCATTTTTTCTACAACCTCTTCGGCTGAAAAAATGCTTTTAAAAGTTTTTTTAAAAAAGCCTCTGATGATCGCATGGCTCAGCTGGGATCTCAGAAGTGTCTAAAAGAATTTTTTTCTGCAACCTCTTCTCAGAGTATTTTAGGGCTTCTTCTACAGTAGATATTGTTTTCCTTCTCTTGTTGCCCAATAAGGCCATTTTTTTCCCTGCAAGGATGGGATTTATTCTATTCTCTAAACGAATCGGTAATATTGACTGTGCGTATGATTAATGATTATTTTCTGCATTTGGGGGGGAGGGGGCGCCGTGCTCACTTAATTCAGTGGTGTTTGGGTTGCTCTGCATTGAATTTCATTGTTCATTCCCAAAATTATAAGGAGGGAAACAAGTCCTTTAAATGAACAAAGAAAACATCTTTTTGAAAATTAGCAGCAAGGCCTTTCCTCCTTTGAGTAAGCCTCACATTGCCTGCGAAGCCAAGCCATGTTTATTCTTTGCAAAAGCTTGCAAAGCAAACCTTAACATATAGTTTCCGACTGTGGAAAGTCTTTGGGTTTTTTTTTTTTTGTTTTTTTTAATGGATAGAATGGCAAATGGATTATCTGTTATTGCCAAATTGCAAATGAGTGGACTATGCTTTCAGCCTGGCTGAAGCAAACTCAGTTTAATGGATGAATCACACAGAAACCTAGAAATGTTGATTTTTTTTGCAGGCAAGACAATCAAAACGGAGGCAGGGTTAAAACTGTTTTTCTCGAAACAGTACACCCTTTCAGTTGGAAACGGAAGAGGAGAATTCCAACTTCCCATCTCTGGGCTTTCGACTCACTCAGATTTAGGAGATTTTTCTAAATTTTTCCAGGTGCACCTGCCTGATTGCTGCAGCCTAGCTAATACAGCAGGAGCTGGAAGTCTCTTTTTTCCTGCAAGACACAATAGAAAAAGAGGCAGCCAGCTGAGTGGATCTGAGGGCTGATTTTTATTCTTTTATTCTGTTCAGATTTGTAGTCGTGCCTTCTAGAAAGGTCAAGCAACATATGGAAATAAAATACATTTGCAATGTTGAACCAGGGCTTCAAAAATGTCCACCTTGCTCCTGTTCTCCCATGGAGACATAGATAAGGATGAAACCTTAAGAAATCTTTATATTCAAACCAGAAATATTTTTTGTTAGGGGTTTTACCTGAAACCCTATAGCAAGGGGAATGCATATCTAATTATTTATGTATTAACTGCAGCTAGAATTGTATTCGCACAAAACTGGAAGAGTGAAGATATCTGTACTGATGAGAATGTGATTAGGAAAATATTAGAATGTGCAGAAATGAATAGATGAACACTTTCAGTTAAGGAGAAAGAAGAAACTGAATATTATATGACATGGGAACTATTTTAGGTTAGGGAATAAAAATGGAAGTTAAAAATAGGGAAATAAAAGAAGATCAGTGAAATATAGAAAATATGTTAAGAGAGATAAACACTAATATGATTATTATGACTATTATGACTAAGATTATGATTATTATGTTTAATATTACTATTATATTCTTATTAGAAAATATGTTAAGAGGGAGAAGTGAATATGTTTATAATGTTCAATATTAATATTGTAAAATTAGAGAAGTAATATTAATGTAATGAATACTGTTGTAAATTTTGACTATTACTGCACAAAGATACATGTACCCATGACACACTGTTTAATGGAAGATGGAACTATTATACTATGCTGCTGCTACTACTACTACTACTACTACTAATAATAATAATAATAATAATAATAATAATAAATCTTTATATTCAAATTCTTTTGGAGATCCAGGCATATTTGGAAGATTGAGAACAGCCCATGTTAAGCCCTTTCTCAACTACTACAGATAGTTCCCGACTTAGAACCATACCTTACTTAAGCCCAGAATTATGGTCATAAGACATGCCAATTGCTAAACGGATACCCTTGTGGCCAAGCTCGATTTTACAAACTTTTTTTACAAAGTAAACATTTTTTTACAGTAAAGTGACTCACCATGGTGGTTAAATAAATTTATTTGGACATTTTTTTTTGGCCAGAAACTGGAAGTAAACACCAATTTCTGGCAAAAACAAACAACAAACTCAATGTGAATTGCAGTCATGTGAGTGTGGGATGTTGCAAATGGTTGTAAATGCAGGGCAGTTGTCAATGGCCCAAAATGCAATCACGTGATCATGGGGAAGGCGTGGCTGTTGGAATTTAGAATTATGGTTGTAAGTAGCCTTAGGGTATTCCATCGTAACTAGTTGTAAGTTGATGACTACCTATATGGATTGGGGTTTATTGATTCATAAAATAGCAGCTATTGTGGCATGAGTCCATACATGTTTTATTTATTTATTTGTTTGTCAAACATGTACAAGATAGCAGGTATGACTATGAACATGGACATGAACGAAGGAAATGAATACAAATAAATGGATACCGTAGGGCAGGGACGGTAGGCACGCTGGTGCGCTTATACACCCCCCCTTTATGGACCTCTTAGGAATGGGGTGAGGTCCAAGGTAGACAGTTTAAGGTTGAAGCTGTGAGGGTTTGAGGATGTAACAATGGAGTCGGGTAGAGCATTCCAAGCTTTGACCACTCTGTTGCTGAAGTCGTATTTTCTGCAATCGAGTTTGGAGCCATTTACCTTGAGTTTGTATTGATTGTTTGCCCGAGTATTATTGTGGTTGAAGCTGAAGAAGTCATTGACAGGTAAGACATTGTAGCAGACAATTTTGTGTACTATGCTTAGATCAGACTCCAGGTGGCGCAGTTCCAGATTGTCCAAGCCCAAAATTTCAAGACTGGTGGCATAAGGGATTCAATTGTGAGTAGAGGAGTGGAGTACTCTTCTCGTGAAATACCTCTGGACCCGCTCAATTGTATTAATGTCTGATATACAGTGTGGATTCCAGGCAAACAAGCTGTATTCGAGAATTGGTCTGGTAAAGGTTTTGTATGCCCTAGTGAGCAATACAATGTTACCGGAGAAGAAACTTCACAAAATTAGGTTAACAATTCTTAATGCCTTTTTGGCAATGCTGTGTTTACTAAAAAGTAATTTAACAAGGTTGCACCTCATCCTTCTTTCTAAAATTCTGGGAAATTCTTGGCATCCTGATCCCACAGGTTCTTTTTCTCCAAAGGAAGACATAGCTCCAAGCAAAATGTTGGCTTGTAGCCCGCTGTAGTCATTATTTTTGAATTATGTCTTCTGAATTGATAAGGGCAGCCCAGAGACACTGTAGGAAATATAGGAGATGTCGTCGGATGGTGCTTGGCTTTCCAATTTGCTGACTACCTGCTTATTAGTTTATTTAAAATTGAAACAAAAAGAAAATTAGAAGTTCTGGTAAGTGCCAAGGCTGCAGGCACACAAGTCTGGAATAACAGATCTGATTTCTTGAGTTATGAATTATATTCAGCCCCTGTATTCTCAACTCTCTCTCTCTTACAAATACAAACAAGGGTGTAGCTTCAGCTAAGGAGCATGAAGACGTAAATAGCCTGAGGTAGCTAGGCAATTCGGTGGAAAAATACAAGCAAAAGGATGACCCAACGTAACAGCTAAAAATAAGAACAAACATAGACATACCTGGAATGATAGAACTTTGTTAGCCAAAATTCAGGAGCCGCTCACTGGTGAATGAATATATGGTAAAATTTAAGAGATGGCATGAACATGCTTTGGAATTATGATCAGTATCAAACCAAGCTTGCAAGCCCAGTCTTAATTTTTCCTGAACATTTTTTTGTTGGACCAGGAGTATTCTTCTCTGAATACATGGTGATTTCCATTATTGGTACACGACTGGATTTAATTCATTGCAAATCTCCTCTTTTCTGCTCATTCCTGATTTAAGAAAAACCATCCTGTTAAATCTGCATATTTCTAACGTGAGTGGTATATAACTTTTAAGATAACGCCAACAGCGTTACTCCAACCAGGCGCTCCTCCGTATATGTCAATGTGTTATATATCTCCAATTTCATCAAAGCATAGGGTAGTGATAGGGTGGTTTCTCAATCTAAGGAACTGCCCTTAGGAATTCAATTTCCACAGATGGATTGCATTGTTTATGCACTTACCGCATAAACTAATTTTGTGTTTTCATTATTTTCTCTTGTAGTTCTCCTTTACAATGAAAACCTTTACAAAGGGTAATGGAAACTAATCAGTTTTATTTTACAAAAATTTTGTGTGTGTGTGTGTATCTATATCTATATCTATATCTATAGATATAGATATCTAGCTATATCTATATCATCTATCCATCTATCTATCTATCTATCTATCTATCTATCTATCTATCTATCTATCTATCATCTATCTATCTATCTATCTATCTATCTATCTATCTATCTATTCCTATATCTCTCTATGTCTGTCTATCTAGCTATCTAGCTATCTATTCCTATATCACTCTATGTCTGTCTGTCTGTCTGTCTGTCTGTCTGTCTGTCTATATCTATCTGTCTATCTATCTATCTATCTATCTATCTATCTATCTATCTATCTATCTATCTATCTCTCTATGTCTCTCTGTCTCTCTCTCTCTATCTATTCCTCTCTCTCTCTCTCTCTCTCTTTATCTATCCCTTCTTAATTATTCTTTTTCAAATAAGACAGCAAACAAAAGATTGGCCCAACACACACCTTCATGCCTAAGGCAGGACTAGAACTTACAGTCTCCTGGTGATTGGCCCAAAATTACCCAGTAAAGTTTTCATGGCTAAGGGGGACTAAAACTCATGACCTTCTAATTTTCTAGATTGGTGCCTTAACACTAGACCCCATTGGCTCTCATATATATATCATATGACTAAAACCAGTTGATTGGTTGGACAGGTATTCCACTCTGATGATTGTGATGCACTTTGCTTCATTTCATTGAAGCTCCCTGAAGTTGTCCCATATTCCTAATAGTTTTCTGAACTTAGTTGCCCTACTCAATAAAGCGATGAGGGTTTTTCCATCCCCAAAGTGGATATTTGTTAAGGGAAAAGTACAAACTACAAAACTATTAAACTTTTTTCAAGGACTCTTGTTGAAACACCCAATTAACAAATAACATTCTCACTATTCTTAACTCAGGGTATTTGCTTTGTCTCAAGAGTTCCTTACAAAGAATCAGTTTTCTGCATCTAATTTTTTGTTTGTTTGTCTCTCTGCCCAAATATGACTGCTACTACTATTTATTTTTTTTGGGGGGGGGGGGCTGAATGAAACCCAGTCTTTTCTATTATTTTTTCCTCCATTCTGAATTAAATATTTCATAACTCAGATTAAAAAAAAGATGCAATAGGGACAATTTCAACCTCTGAAGTTTTTCCGTGATGATTTCAAAGGAGGCATTTATGTGAAAAACAGAGGATTGGGAACTAGTCACCCATGAAGATTTTTTTTCCTTCTTCATAGCAGATTCCATAAGATGGTTTCAAAATGGTACTCCAAGGAAACTTAGGAGTTCTGTAAGTTTTAGTGAAAAGTTCATGAATGGGAACTCTAAAAGACAGATAGCTCTGGGTTACAACTCAGCATGATCTGATGACTTAGACTCAGTGGTGGGTTTCTACTGGTTCACTCCAGTTCAGGCAAACTGGTAGTGGCGGCGGAGGGAATCTCCGCCCAGCCGCCGGACATCATCATGGATGCTCTGTGCACACGCACACTCAGTTCCGAACTGGTAGCGAAGGTCAGTGGAACCCACTACTACTTAGACCCTTTTGATATTTTATACAGATTAAGCTGTATAAAAATTCCAGGAAATATAATTGCAAAACATACAGTAAGCAACAGTGTCTACGGAGATTCTCAGTCATGGTTGTCGCAAAGGTGCTTTTTCAAGAGGCAACTGGACTTTCTGGTTTTTCTTTGAAGACGTTTTGCTTCTCATCCAAGAAGCTTCATCAGCTCTGATTGCATGGTGGGGAATGGATGGCTTTATACTTGCGGACAGCTGGTCATTTGCATTATTTTAGAGAGGATATGACATCATCTATCTCCAGTCTACAACACAGTCCTTTCAACAGTTCCAAGAAGGCTCTACACCAATTTGCACTACTCAGGTGACCCTGACAACACAGATAAATCTTCAGGTGGCTTCAACAAGTCTCTAAAAGACTGCAAATAACCAACAGTCTGCAAGAAGTATAAATCCTTCTATTCCCCACCATCCAGTCAGAGTTGAAGAAGCTTCTTGGATGAGAAGCAAAATGTCTTCAAAGAAAAATAAAGTCCAATTGCCTCTTGAAAAAGCACCTTTGGGACTAGAAAGCAACAGGTTTGAAAGACTGATCTAGTCAACAGCCATTGGTCTGGCCTGCAGTTTGAAGGGACATTGCCCTTTATAAGGCAATATAACAGAAATTGGAAGACCAACAGTTTATGGAGAAATAAGCTTGGGCTTTGTCAAAGGACATAATTTAAACAACAGTGATTTTAAATGCATGTCGTGGTTTAAACTGAAATTATCCATTGATTGGTACATATCAGCTTTGGGTTTTTAAAGCCATACCCATGATATTATGTTCTAGTAGGAAACAATTTCTCTATTTGCTTTCTCTATGCTTTGCTCCTGATAAAGGCATCAACACGCTGTTGGAACTGGAGCAGAAGTAGCTAATGATTAACCACTAGCAATTTTGGAAGCAGGAAGTAAAACAAGGAGGAACAGTTATTTCTACAGTGTATGCACATGAGTGTATATTATGATTCTTGACAAATGTATCTTTTCTTTTATGTACACTGAGCATATGCACCAAGACAAATTCCTTGTGTCCAATCACACTTGGCCAATAAAGAATTCTATTCTATTCTATACAAATATATATTATCAATTATATCTGCAGTTTTGTTAATTAAACAAAATCCCTTCTCAGCCTTATGGGTGGCATGTGTCTTCCTCAATCTCAGGTCCTCTACCAGAGGTCCAGGAGTTTCAGGTTCTGCACAGTATCTTAGCTTTTTCTTAGCATCAAACTCTTCTAGATAGAACGTTCTGATGCTATTTCTGGATCTGTTGGAGCTTAGGAGTCCCAGCCCCAATTCTACCACCACTAGGATCTGTTTGGTCTTTACTTCCTACATCCTCTTTAGTTCCCCTTTCAGGCCCTGGCATTTGTCCAGCTTCTCATATGCTTTCTTCGTGATTTTGCCATCATTTGGGACCCTTATATCAATCTTGTCTTGTCTTCTACCAGTTGACTGGTAGACTGGTTGACTGGCCAGTTTGACTGGTTGACTGGCCAGTTCCTGCCTGTTGGTCTGGATCTGGAAGTCTTGCAGGTTCTCAGCCTTGCTATTGTCCATGACTTTCTATGGAATCTCCCATGTTTGGGAGTATCTAGTCCATAAACATTCTTGAAAAAGGGCCAGCTACTTGGTTCTGCTGTGCAATTATAAGCTGTTCTTGTCTGCATCTTGCCACTAAATTGTTGTTGAGGCCTTTCTGTCTCCGAGGAATGGCTGAATGATCCAGATGTGTTTTGGGCACTGGTTTTTGACACAGGAGACCAGGATTCAAGTTTCAGCTGGGACCTACGTTACCAGTAGGATTCCTTAGGCAAAGACCCCTAAAACTTCATTTGCTCACTGCAGATAGCAATAGCAATACTTATACTTATATACTGCTTTACAGTGCTTTACAGCCCTCTCTAAGCAATTTACAGAGTCAGCATATTGCCCCCAACAATTTGGGTCTTCATTTTACCCACCTCGGAAGGATGGAAGGCTGAGTCAACCTTGAGCCTGGTGCGATTCGAACTGCCAAATTGCAGGCAACCAGCAGTCAGCAGAAGTAGCCTGCAGTACTGCACTCTAACCACTGCGCCACTGCGGCTCTTATGAGAGTGATATATTCTAGGAGAATCATATAAACTCAGATGTCACCTAGATTAACAACGTCCCCATCAGATGTGGGACAATTTGATAAGTCGGATACTGGAACAAACCGTACATGGATGAGACAAGAGAACCTCATAATATTCATGTATATTACGTATTGCTACATAGATTTTTTGCAAATCCAATTTAAAATTATTCAATCACCATACATCATACTTCTATAACTGTTCCCCCACCCCCAAAGTGCACAAAATATTTCCCCCTACATTACATCTCTTTGGCCTGGCATTTAGAAGATATTGCTCAACGACTGTCTGAAGATGAGGGATGCTAGGAATTCAACAAATCTGGAATTAGTTCTTCCAATCTGTTATCAGTTCTAGCATTCCCACGTGAATATTGGATTTGTATAAGTACCAGATAAAATATTTCTAGATTTTTTTTTGTCCTATCATTTTGTTCTAAAATGGTACATTAGCAAACTAAATTGTGTGAATATTAGAATTCTGAGACTGGCATAGTGCTGATAGTTAATTTGTCAATTCACTCTTTCTAGAGACACAAGACATCACTACTTTAATTGTTCTCATTGCCAAGGCCTTTTTTTTAATGTTTAGCCAGATCTCTTTTTCTTCCACCTTACACCAGTGGTAGAATTCAAATTTTTTTACTACCAGTTCTATGGGTGTGACTTGGGGGGCATGGTGTGTCTTGGTGGGCGTGGCTTGGTGAGCATGGCAAGGATACTGCCAAATTTCCATTCCCACCCCACTCCAGGGGAAGGATACTGCAAAATCTCCATTCCCACCCCACTCCAGGGGAAGAATGCTGCAAAATCTCCATTCCCACCCCACTCCAGGGGAAGGATATTGCAAAATCCCCATTCCCTCCCCACATAATTTTTTAAAAATTTGATTTATATGCCGCCCTTCTCCGGAGACTCAGAGCGGCTTACAATGCGTTAAGCAATAGCCTTCATACTTTTGTATATTTATACAAAGTCAGTATATTGCCACCACAATCTGGGTCCTCATTTTACCTACCTTAGAAAGGATGGAAGGCTGAGTCAACCTTGATCCTGGTGAGATTAGAACTTGCAGTAATTGCAGGCTGCTAAATTTTAATCACAGTGCCTTAGTCTACTGTGCCACTCAGGCCCATTGACATAAGTCAAGTACATAATTGCATTGTTTGCTTGATGATCATTACATGCATGTTGGTTTGTCATTATTTGGAACAGAACATTGGGTGTTATATTTTTTTCAAAAAATTAAACTTTTATCCTTACATATTCATAAATGGTCTGAGACAGTGATGAACTCCAAATTTTTTTACTACCAGTTCTGTGGGCATAGCTTGGTGGGCATGGCAGGGAAAGGATACTGCAAAATCTCCATTCCCACCCTACTCCAGGGGAAGAATATTGCAAAATCTTCATTCCCATCCCACCCAATGCCAGAGGTGGCATTTGCCGGTTCTCCGAACTAGTTAAAATTTCTGCTACCGGTTCTCCAGAACCTGCTGAATAGCATCCCTGCCTTACACTCATTAAATGCAAAACTATCCTTGTGAGAACCTAGAACAGGTCTTTCCTCTCTGTATCTAACAGTTTTTCAAATTCTTGAAGGTCTTTGGAGTTCAATCAAAAGCCTGCAGTCAGAGACACGCTTAGAAAGGAATAGAGAGGGTCATCTGAAATAGCTATGCCCTTTTGTTCATATATTCTGAACACTGGTGGACTTGGGCAGACATACACTGTCCATAATTATGAAAGACGCAGCTCTGCATGACAGCACATATTTTAGTTGTTCAAAGTAACGCCTGTATATCCTGACATCTTAAACCAACTAGCAGAATTATGAAACATGTTTTGCTTGGATCACTGGAGTGCAGCCAGTCATGAATTTCTGTGTGCCGGTACAACTTTTTTTTAAGCACCAAAGAGTCGTTTCCGTTACCTATTCAGGCATTACCTCATTTTTGATCTACAGCAATTTTGAATTAATTTTATGCCAAAAGGGGTAAAATGATAAGCCGGTATTTGAAGCATATGCAAGGATTTGGATTTGATCCAGTTTTGAAATCTAATTCATGCTTCCCAAATCAAGGCGATCTGGTTTTCCTAGAACAACCCTTAAAAGAAAATTTGGGTGTATTGTGTTGCAAAAAATCTTCAAGGGTGGCATGAATTGATTGAGGCAGCTTGTACATCCTCTTAATTTCAACTGCAAGCATTTCTTAGTTTCTGCTTAATATTAAGGATTTCTTTTATTTAATTGAGAGGATTTCCAGTGGGTTTTTTAAAAACCCAGTAGTATGCCTCGACAGTTTTAAATTTTGTATTCCTATTAATTTACTATGAGGTTCTTCTTCCAGTGTTAAATTTTATGCTAGTTTGAATAGCCCAGCAATTAGGCAACCTTATATTCCTTATGTGAATAACTCCTATTCACATTCTTCTACCCAGGTACTGTCCAATTTAAACAATTTAGAATAATTTTAAACTAAGCAATAAAATACAAGAGTGCAGCAAAAAGTTGCAAAATCCAGATTTAGCAAAGTTGCTGAATCGGAGAGATTTGCCCTTTTAGTTCATTTCTATTGGTTTACAGCGGGTGTCGGCAACCTGTGGCTCCAGAGCCGCATGCGGCTCTTTTACCCGTCTCCTGCGGCTCCCTGCCAACTCAGAGAGAAAGAGAGAGAAAAAAGGGGAGAAAGAGAGAGAAATGAGAAAATGATGAAAGGAAAGAATGAGAGAGAGGAAAAAGAGAGAGAAACAAATGAGACAGAGAAGGGGAGAGAGAGAAGGGGAGAGGAATGAGAGAGAGCTGGAGGGAGAGAATAAGAGAGAGGGAAAAGAGAGAGAAACAAATGAGAGAAAGAAGGGGAGGGAGGGAGGGAGGGAGGGAGGGAGAGACCCATTTCCCACAGAAAACACCGGGAGCCACAAAACCTGGGAAGGCATGGCTCATGTGACTGGGTGGGAGTGATGAGTTGGCCACGCCCACCCAGGTTTTGTGGCTCCCGGTGTTTTCTTTTCTGTGGGAAACTGGTCCAAATGGCTCTTTGAGTGTTTAAGGTTGCAGACTCCTAGTTTACAGGGTTCACGGGGAACAATTTGCTGTTTTTTAAACATTTTTTATAACTAATACTTTTGCCATTTTTTTTAAACTGAAGACCTATCAACTGATATACCTAATCTGCGATGAATTGTAGCAGGAGTAAGAAACCTCTAAAGGTCTGATTAATCCATTCCTAGGTGTTTTAGCTCAACAAAGTGTTGTATTAGGGTCCTTGATCTATAGGTAGTCCTCAATTTGCAACCACAATTGAGCACAATTTTTTTACTGCTAAGCGAGGTCGTCGTTAAGTGAGTTTTGCATCATTTTACGTTCTTTCTTGCCACTGTTGTTGTGAAGCACTGCAGTTGTTGAGTGAGTAACATGGTTGTTAAGTGAGTCTGGCTTTCCCATTGTCTTTGCTTGGTCGAAGGTTGCAAAAGATGATCACATGACCCCAACATAAGTTGCCAAATGTTTGAATTTTGATAACATGACTATGGAGATGGAGCGGGTGAAAGACACTCTTTTCATTGGCATTGTCACATTGAACAATCAGTAAACAAACGGTTGTAAGTTGACGACTTCTGGTATTTTTCTGTTATAAATTGATTCTTCTTCTTCTTCTTGTGTCATATCAGTCACTGGATGTTGGTGATCATGTTGGTCATCCTATTTTCATCAACAGCCGCACGAAAAAGTGCTGTTGAGTTTTGTCCAGACCAGTCCCTTAGGTTTTGAAGCCATGATGTTCTTCTTCTGAGCCTGACTCAGTGGCTCAGTGGCCAAGACACTGAGCTTGTCAGTCAGAAAGGTTGGCAGTTTGGCGGTTCGAATCCCTAGTACGAGTCTCCTGCGTGACATCCAAGGTCTCTTCCAACTCTGTTAGTGTTAAATATCTTCTGCCTGGACCTCGTTTGCCTTCAATCTTTCCCTGGAGGATTAAGTAAAGTATGCCGCATTTTTCTGGGTGTCGCATCACATGTCCAAAATATTCTAACTTTTTTTGTATGTGTGTGGTTTTGGTGATTTTCCTTGCCTTTCCCTCAATGTAAATTGATGCAGACTTTTTTTTTCTCCCAACAGAAATGTTTCCCTCATTTATCCATCTTGGTTTTATCCTCCTCATCTCAGCCTACTTAGCTTCAATCTCAGCATACCACTCAGTGCCCAAATACAGGTAGTCCTTGACTTACAACCATGATTGAGCCCAAAATTTCAGTTGCTAAGCGAGACAGTTGTGACGTCAGTTTTGCCTCACTTTATGACCTTTCTTGCCACAGTGGTCATGTGAATCACTGCAATTGTGATGTTGGTAACTTGGTTTGTTACAGTAATGTGAACCTGGCTTCCTCATTGACTTTGCTTCCTGGAAAGTTGCAAAAGGTGATCACACAACTCCAGGACACTGTAACCTTCTTAAATATGAGTCAGTTGCCAAAATTGTCTGAATTTTGATTATTTGACTTTGTGAAAAATGATCATAAATCAATTTTTACAGTGCTGTTGTAACTTTGAACAGTCAATACAAACGGTCAGTACAAGTGGTCACTTTGAATGGTCCTTAGTACAAAAATCACCTTCTTCTATGCCACGGGTGTCAAACTCGATCGCGTCATGTGATGTATCGTGATGTATTGTGATGTTTTTTGCCTTTGCGGAGCTGGGGTGGGTGTGGCCTATGCATAACGCATCCGGCTCGGGGGTTGCCAGTTTGACACCCTTGTTCTATGCCATAACAGGTGATATGATGAACTAGTCATCTGAAAATAATTGAGGGCTTTGGATGCTGAGGGCCAAGAAGACATTGACAAGAGCACAAGAGAGGAGAGGAAAAACATGACTAACATAGTTGCATTTATACAAAGGGGGTGTAAAGTAGCTGAAAAATAGGGAAAGGTTTTCTTCCTTTCCAGACTATTATTATTACTTTCAGCTCCCTCTTAATTAGGTCAAGGAAGCTGCCTGAAATTCTATGACTGTGTCTTCTGGCATCCTGCTGAGTCTTTTTTCCCTGCTCATGTCAGTCCTGGAAGCCATCTTTTACTTTGGATCTTCAGGATTGCCACATTTAGTGCTGTGGGAAACTGGCAGGGGGGATTGCATGGAGCTGGAGAGATATCTAGCCATAATAACATTTTTTTTTCAGATAGTCAAGGATATTCAGCCCTGCACCTGGAGTGGTGTGACTGGGAGGCATCTCCAGTTGGGATGGTGCATTGATTGGACCATGTGATAGACATGTGGGTGCTTGGGTAGGGTCTTGGACTTTCTTTTGGGTGGGGAAAACCTGGAAACTTTCAGATTCAGGTTTTCCCAGATGTGTCAATATGACATCTCAAATAAAATGGAACTTTGAGGAAATTCTAGCCTCGGAGTCTTCTTTCGTTGGGGGTGTTACTTGGAACCCTGACATTAACCCGAATCTCCTTTAAAACTTCAACCAGCTCCCCAAACTCTGGGGCTCTGTCCAGGGTCCTGAGCCCTGAGCGCTGACCCGACACTGGGTGCCGTGAAGACTCAGGGAGGATAACAATTCACTTAATGCAACAGGCATTTCTTTTTCATGTATTGTCAAAAGCTTTAAGGCATTCCTTCCCCCAAATACTGAATATTGTCAAGACATCAGGCTAAACAATGCACCTTTAATTCTTCCCAACTTTCCTCAAGGGACGATACTTTTTGGGTCTTGGTTTTCAGAAGAAATCCTGGTTTCAAGCACTGCCTTCCTTCTGTGATCTATAAGTCAGGGGTGTCCATCCAACCTTGACCACTTTAAGGCTTGTGGACTTCAACTCCCAGAATTCCCCAGCCAGCCATGCTGGGAATTGAAGTTTATAAGTCTTAAAGTTGGCTAGGTTGGACACCCATGACTTACAGAAGGAAGGAAGGCAGTGCTTGAAACTAGAATTCTGGGAATTGAAGTTCACAAGTCTTAAAGTTGCCAAGGTTGGACATCCCTCCCATAATTAGCTTGAAGAGCCTTTTGCCTGGAGTGGGGATCATGAACAGGTAGTAAATGAAAGAAGAATAAATAACAATGCAGAATAATATTGAATATAATCCTAGCAAGTCTAGGTCTTATAAAATCCTCCCTCCCTCCCTCCCTCCCTCCTTCTCTCTCTCTCTCTCTCTCTCCCCCCTCCCTCTCCCCTCCCCCCCTCTCTGTCTATCTGTCTGTCTCTCTCTCTCCTTTTTTTGCAATACTAGCAGGAAAATGTTGGGGTTTGGGGATTATTATTATTTTTTTGCAATAGTTTAGAGTAGTTCTTTTCTTCTTTTCTTCCCCCTGAACATGAAGGTTAATGTCTCTCAATGTTCCCCTTTTAACCCAAGGCAAACATCCAAGATTTCATAACTGGCTTGGATTGCAGTTTGATAAAGAAGGGGAACCTCTCTCTATCCAGCACTGCTTTCTCTTTTCCCAAAGTTAACCTCACTGTGGTAGGGATGGTATTTTAGCAAGGTCCCGCATCTCCCTCCTTCCCTGCTTTTTATCATCCAGAATATTGCTAGCACATAAATCGCAGGGAAATGTACTTGTCCAAGGTGTCAGAATCTATTTGATGGACTCATCCTAGTTGGTAACTTGTCTTGTACTGTGCACTTGAGTGTCGCCTAAGATGCTTGCATAGCCGCCAAATGAAATATCAGTGCATTTCCCAAGTGGTGAATAATTCAAAATGGCATAGTTGCAAGATTTCCAATGTCTCAAATTGCTGTCACAGGTAGAATTTATTATTATTAATGCTTGGCAGAGATATTCTCCTATATTTTTTTCCCTTATCTGCCCTCCTTCCATTAGATGAAAGAGAATTTCCTTCTGAAATTGTTTTAAAACAGAAGATTGTGACTTCCTTATATCTAGTCCTTTGCAAAGGAACTAAACAGTGTGTAACTTTTTTTTTTTTTACTACTGTACAATTCTCTTTCTAGCAGTTGGGAAACCGCCAGGCTTCCCATGAGTCAATTACACCTCAAGGGATCCCTTATGAGGTAATCCTTCCACTGGGCTTTCTCTGAAGCATCTGTACCATCAGTGCTGGTGCAGTGCAGGTTGTATGGTGGACTCACCAGCTGGAGTATGGGGATGCAGTGGCGCAGTGGCTTAATGACATTGGAACTGCTAGCCAGAAATAGTCTGCACTCCAATGGCTCGATGGAGTAAACTCACACCACTCGTTCCTTGGCTACTGCCTACCCAGCAGTTAGGAAGCATGCAATATTGTGTGTAGATAAATGGGTAGCTGCGTTCGTATGTGCAGAGAGCGGAAGCTGGTGCTGGTCCTGGCTGATCACAAGGCAAGGCAACACAACACAAGGCTAGGCAAGGTGAGAGGAGCCTGGAAGAGCCTGCAACCCAAGCACCACTAGTCAACTGGTGTGTTGTGGTCTGCCAGCAGCCTGCAGAGTTGGCAGCAGAGTTGGACAGTGAGGAGGCTGGGGAGGAACATTGGCCAGTCCTGGAGTCTGGGGAAGGCTCAGATGAGGGCTCTGTGTCAGAGGCAGAGATGGGGTCAGCGCCATCTGGGAGTGATGCGCAAACTTCAGAGCCTCCAGAGTCGGACAGCAGAGAGGCAGAGGAACAGCAGGAGCCTGTTCCTAGTGTGCGCATGCGCAGAGCTGCCAGAAGGCATGAACAGTTAAAACAAAAGGGGTGACTCAGGAGTAAGGTCTGGAGATGATTGGCCCCTCCCATAAGGCTTAAAAGAGGAGCAAAGGCACGTGGGCACTTTGCAGGAAAGCAACATTGTTCATTCTGTTCCTAGTCGGCATCTCTGTTTGATTCTGGTCTCCATGTGCCTTTGCCAAGTAGGTCTTTGGCAGAGTGTCAAGGGAGATAAAGGTTGGTGATTATCCTGAAGGACTTCTCCTGAAGGACTTTTTGCAACTAATTAGGACTCAGCTGTGAATGAACGTAATTCACAGCTGTTGCAATAAAATAGGTTTTTGGGAGTACTCATGTGTTTTAATGACTCAGGAACCTAGGTCACAACATGATGTGAACTGCTCCCTGTAGTGGTTTAGGCACGCAAGGATAGGCACGCAAGCACCAAATAAAATGAACTAGCAATTTAGGCTGTCAGGATTGCATTGTGTCTAGTATTTGTAGGTTTCCCTGACAATGCTAAATAAATCAAGTAGGCATGGAATAAGAAATTGGCAAACCCTCCAGGGAGGAAGTGACGGAGACCAGATCTGCCCTCCACCACTACCATAAGATCCTTGAAATCATTTATCTGTTGGTTATGAAATTATTCTGGTGAAATTCTTGTAAACAGGATAGCAACAATAAATAAATTACTCTGATCAGCTCATGTGTGGTTCTGATTCCTTGTGCCTGGCATTAATCTTGCCGGACTCACTGCATTATCTTGGGAACAGGCAGATAAAATCTTCAAGGAACTTAAGGAGGTTCTTGCTTCTGTCTCTTCCTCGCCTGGGGTGACTGACTGACAAGGCGCATCTTTGGATGCGCCTCTGATCTGCTCTCTGGATGCTAGTTCAGAGAAGATGGATGAGCCAGTCGCTGGCACCTCCAGGGGAGGCAGGGCAGTGAGCCCAGGGGCTGCTGGAGATGTGGAACAGGAAAGCTCCAGCTTGATGGAGCAACTGCAGATGGAATGACTGGATGGGCAGCAGCTGAGTTTGGGCAGAGGGAGTCACAGCTGCAGCAAGATACCCTTGAGACTCCAGATGGGGACCGAGCACAGCTGCCCACAGCCAGTGTGGATGAGGAGCTACCCTCTCCCCCCAATTCAAGGGTGTTCAGGGCAGAGAGGCGACAGGAACAATGCCAGTTAGCAAAGCTACTCATGAGGCAGCATCCAGCATTAAATATTTACGCCTGCCCAAAGAGAAGGGTGTTGTCCAATTGTCTTGCTTTGTATTCCTCCCTTGTGTTTCTTGTATTGGACTAGTGATATGGACCTCTGGTTTGTGCCTTGACTTCGCGCCTTGCCCATTCAAGACTTTGGAACTCTTGCGTTGTCAAGTGCCTTTGTTCTGGCTTCTGCCTAGCTTCGGGGATCGAGACCTCTCCTCTTGCCAGCTCATTAGAACCTCCGGTGGGACTCAGAGGGGATGTGTGGGCTTTTGTTATTCAAGAACTGCTGCGGGCTATATATTTGGGCTCGGGCAACTCAATAAAGATTTTTAACCTATCACTATGTATACATAGGGACACGATGGCTCAATGGCTAAGACACTGAGCTTGTTGATCGAAAGGTCGGCAGTTCAGCGGTTTGAATCCCTAGTGCCGCATAACGGGGTGTCAACCTAGCAGTTTGAAAGCACGTAAAAAATGGAAGTAGAAAAATAGGGACCACCTTTGGTGAGAAGGTAACAGCGTTCCGTGCGCATTTGGCATTTACTCATGCCGGCCACATGACCTTGGAGACGTCTTCGGACAATGCTGGCACTTTGACTTTGAAATGTAGATGAGCACCACCCTCTAGAGTCGGAAACAACTAGCACATATGTGCAAGGGGAACCTTTACCTTTATGTATACTTGTGTGAGCAGGACAGCACACCTGGAAGGATTCAAAACTCACCAGTCTCTTTACTCCACCCTTTACTCTAGCGGGAGACTCTACCACAGGTTGTCCTTGAGAGCTTATTGGAAGAGTTCTTCCTCCATTAGATATATTTGAAAAACCATGCAAATATCTCCACTCCCACCTTTGCTGGAAAATTTCAAACTTGCGTCCAGTTGTACTTTGAACTTTGTCTGAGCTCCCCAGTTACACAGAACTGTGACAGCCACCCACCCTGTTGGCAGTTGTTATCACTATCACTATCATCCTAGTGCAAGGCCTATGTGGGCCTCAGTTTTCATGCAGAATGAAAAATCTGTTGTGAACAGAAATAGGCAGAGATGGCTTGTGTCCAGATTTAAAGAATATTGCATACCATCCTGTATTTTCCCAAAGGGGTTTATAATACTACGAGCTTCCTGTTGCAGCTGAAAGAACTATTACATGACTCAGACCTTTTGAAATGACTATAATAGTTGTAACCGAGGCTAAAATGAGCTGGTACATCAGAAAGCATAAAACTAATGCACCAATATGCCCCACTCTTGAGTGCTGGCAATTATTTATGATTTGACTTCAGAAAACTAGGTTGGGAAAAGGGGAATCTACATGTTTGGGCCAGAAGAAACAATCTTCTTTGCTCATGTACAGGATAATTTGATTAGAATGTCACTGAACGATAAACACACAAAAATAACAGAATGAAATTTATTGTAGAGTCAAACCAATTTTAGCTTGCTTTGTGCAAGCCTCTAATTTCTGCTTCCTCCTTCATTTTTCCTCTGTTGCTGTATTTTTCTTTCACCTATTTTTTTCCCCCTTTTCCTTTCTCTTTAGAGTCAATATGTGTCTATGCAAATTAATATCCACCTGACATTTGAGCAAAGTGTTAAATAATAAGACGCTGGCATGCATATAGTCCTGCTATTAAAACTATTGAAAAACTTTCCTGCTCCTTCTCTCAGCAGTTACACAGAAAGCTGTAGAGTTTAAATCAGTGCTTGGCTCATTTATACATTATTCTGCAGTAGATCAAAGAAGATAAAAAGAAACTTGCTTGAGCTGGCATCATAAAGAATGTCAATTCTCAAACATCTACTAAGAAGTATTTGGTAGCGTGAAGTCTCTATGCGTCATTTTATAAATATTCCACTGAATCCAGACACCAATGTGCCATAAGTTTCTTTCTATCTCCATAACTGATTTGGAGCAAGCATTCCTAAAACGTCACTTCATTCAAGATCAAAAGCAATCACAACTGTACACCAAACCGTGTGTTGGAAACAGCAAACACGCCATTTCTTCCCCTATGCCTCTCTAATGTTGGGATTTACAAACTGTATTGATGTTCCATGTGTGCCATCAATAGACCACATGTGGCTCCTGAACATTCAAACATTCATTTTGAACATTCAGAAACATTGCTTGTTTCCTGTGAGAGAAGGTAAGGAGAGTTTTTAGGGCAGAGTGAAATCTTTTAAAGGTGTGAAGCTTCCCAAGTCTGAGTAAGTGTAATTTTTTTTTTAAATTGGGCTTGTGGTTTTGAAAGAATGTTATGGCTGCCTTGTCTGAGCAAACATGCTATTAGAGCATTATCTCTACACTATTAATACCCCAGAGTTAAAAAGGATCCTAAAATGTTAGCCCTTTTCACTCATGATATATTAATAGTATCAGCCATGGCTCCTAAAGCCTTCAGGCAAGGAAGAAGTACTGTATGGTCCCTAGGCTGAAAGAGATTGTCTATCTTTATTGAGCCGTGGTGGTACAGTGGTTAGAGTGCGGTACTGCAGGCTACTTCTGCTGATCACCGGCTGCCAGCAGTTTGGCAGATTGAATCTCACCAGGTTCAGGGTTGACTCAGCCTTCCATCCTTCTCAGGTCTATAAAAAGAGAACCCAGATTGTTGGGAGCAACATGCTGACTTTGTAAACCACTTAGAGAGGGATGTAAAGCACTGTGAAGCGGTATATAAGTCTAAAAGCTATTACTATTGCGATACTACTGTATTTTGGTATGACTGGAATAACAGAGTTGGAAAGGACCTTGGAGATCTTCTAGTCTAACCCCCTGCTCAAGCAGGAAACTCTACACCATTTCACACAAATGCTTGTCCAAACATCTCCAGTGTTTGGGCGCCCACAACTTCAGAAGGCAAGTTGCTCCACTGATTAATTGTGTAATTGCAGTAAAAATTTCTCTTTAGTTCTAGGTTGGTTGTCTCCTTGATTGACCCCCTCTTCCTTGTGGCAGCCCCTCAAATATTGAAACACTGCTATCATGTCACTTCTATCATGTCCTTCTTTTCATTAGACTAGACATCCCCAATTCCTGCAACCATTCTTCATATGGTTTAGCCTCCCATCCCACAATCATCTTTGTTGGTCTTCTCTGCACTCTTTCTAGAGACTCAACATCTTTTTTATATCATGGTGACCATAAACTGAATAAATCTAAATGTTCTGGGAAATAGCTTTGAACTTCCTATCCATTGCATTGGTCAACCTTCAGGAAATATCCTAAAAATGAGGGGTTTCAGAGGGGGTATTCCGTCTGCGAATAGTCAAGGCTATGGGTATCCCAGTTGCAATGTATGTCTATGAAAGTTGGACCATAAGAAAGTCTGAGCGCCAAAGAATGGAGGCCTTTGAACTATGGTGCTGGAGAAGGCTCTTGCGAGTCCCTTGGACTGCAAGGCGATCAAACTGGTTAGTCCTAGAGGAGATCAACCCTGACTGCTCTTTAGAAGGCCAGATCCTGAAGATGAAATTCAAATACTTTGGCCACCTAATGAGAAGGAACGACTCACTGGAGAAGAGTCTAATGCTGGGAAAGATTGAGGGCAAAAGAAGAAGGGGACGGCAGAGAACGAGGTGGCTGGATGGAGTCACTGAAGCAGTAGGCGTGAGCTTAAATGGATTCCAGAGGATGGTAGAGGACAGGAAGGCCTGGAGGAATGTTGTCCATGGGGTGGCGATGGGTTGGACACAACTTCGCAATTAACAACAACAATTCCATCTCTGAGATTCGCTCTCCTTCTGTCTCACCAAGCCAACTTCCCTCCATTAGTAGGATGGCCTCTTTGGAAATGGGCAGTGAAAAAAAATTGGAAATGGAAAAAAAAGATAATAGCAGCCCCATCCTGAGAAGATCCAATTCAGGAACTGATAATGGTAGGCTTTAATTCCTAGGCTTTTGTTTCCTTCTCCATACTTTTCATTTTTCTTCTGTTCAAATTCTTCTGTTACTTTTGTTCTGATATGAGTATCTGATTCTTGAAGATTGTCTGGACAAGTACCTGCATTTTTCTTGGCAAGGATTTTTAGAAAGAGGGGGATGTCATTGCCTCCCTCCTAGAGCTGAGAGAAAGGGACTGGCCTAAGGTCACCCAGTTGACTCTATGCATAAAGCGAGACTAGAACTCACAATCTCCTGATTTCTAGCCTGATATCTTACCCATGACACCAAAGTGATTCTCTCTATATACTATTTCCCCTGATAAAGATAGAAAATGGGGAACATGCTTTAGTAACCTGCAGGAGCAGATGAAGGTGAAGTAGAATTTCAAATATTTTTTTTTAAAGAAAACCTTAAAATTTATATCATAGTATCTGTTTAGTATAGCCAGCCACCTGGTATCAAACTCTAGGTATCTCCCAGAAATGAACAATTAAAATAGCAATAATAAAATAATACAATATATGTATCTTGTCTTTTTATGTACACTGAGAGCTTATGCACCAAAGACAAATTCCTTGTGTGTTCAATCACACTTGGCCAATAAAGAATTCTATTCTATTCCTTAAAACCATCCTGAGACATCCAAGGGCTTAGAAAGTCTAATCCTTACAGGTCTGTTAACATTTCACAACCAGTTGAAAAGAATTGGCAAAAATGTTTGCTTACTCATTAAATGGGCAATTTAACATCGTTCTTCCTTCCTTCACCCCCTTCTTCCTGACTCTTGTAGTTGTTTCTGCGAAGGAGCATCTTTTGTTTAACATTGGACATTCAATCATATCTGTTGTACTGTTGACAAAAAAAATTGAAACCCTGTAATGAAATTACCAGAGGTTGAGCTTTACTGGAAGAATATTTTCTATCATCTTTCTTTGTGATATATGGCAAGTAACAAAAGTTTGATCTTATATCAAAGAACTGATATACAGGTTTTTTTTTTATCATCCCCAAAGATTTCTTTGAGCCTATCATCAATTTTTTGCAGCTTAGTTTTCCAGTATTTTTTGGTGTATGTGTATGTGTATGTATATGTATATTCATACAGTGGTGGGCTGCAACCGGTTTAACAACCGGTTCTGCGAGCGCACCCAACACGTGTGTGCGCAGCATTCAAAATACAGCAATTTGAAGCTCAGCTGATTCTGTTCTACGGCAGCCCCAGTAAGTAGAACAGTGGAGGCACAAAAATCAGCTGTGCTGCACGAATCAGCTGAGCCAGAAAGAAGGAAATATAGGACAGAATAGGGCAGATGCGGGTAGGTGGGGCCAGCTGATCATTGGAGCTACCGGTTCGCTAGAACCGATCCAAACCGGCAGCAACCAACCACTGTATGCATATGTGTATTTGTATCAGTATCTGTATCTGTATGTATCTATGTATATATGTGAGTGTCTATCACACACAAAACTCTCTCTCTCTCTCTCTCTTTCAACACATACACATGCATACCAGGGGTGGATTCTACTTACCTTTACTACTGGGGCTGTGCGCACGCACTTCTGCGTATGCGCAGAAGCATTTTAATGACATCAGAGTCGGTGGGCGGAGCCTCCCACCGGTTTTACTACCGGTTCTATAGAACCAGTGTGAACCGGGGACAACCCACCACTGATACATACATACACATATATACACACAAGCATATAGAGAGATTAATACATTTAAAAAACAAAATCAAATCAACCCCTTATAGAAATACAAAACATGTCAATCTATAACACCTCATGGAATTTCCCTGAAATTACTCTGGACTGCATTCTTACATGGAATAAAAACTTCAAGAAATACATTGTGATTACTATGTTATGCATATGGTGACCATATTTCCATGGGAAAAAAAAATAATCAAAAAAGGGGCATATCTGAAGAAAGTTGATAAGGATAAAAAAATTGTTTATGTTTTAACTTTTACAAAGATAGATTGAAGATCAAAACAACAAACAAGAATAAAAAATGCAACACAACACATATTCTGATAAAAATATCTAAAATACCAAACCGTATATGTAAATTTATTTTTAAAGAGACAATTCGAGTTTCATATTTTTCATGCAATGTGAAAGATTGTGAATTAAGTGGGATTATTTGCATGGTAAAAGCTAAATGACCCAAATAAGGGACAAAAATGAGTTTTTGAAAAAGAAATAAATTTAAAAGTTTTACTTCAATCTAAAGCTTTCTGAAATAAAGGACTGTCCTTGATAATAAATTACCTATGGTTAGTGTAGTTATCCAGCATGTCCAGAGTGGAATTGAATTACAACATGGGCTATCCACCTTTAAAGCACTCCATGGCTTAGGGCCGGGGTATCTACGAGACCGCCTTCTGCCGCCAATAGCCTCCCACTGGCCAGTACACTCGCACATAGAGGGCCTCCTCAGGGTGCCATCCGCCAGACAATGTCGGCTGGCGACCCCCAGGGGGAGAGGCTTCTCTGTGGCGGCACCCGCCCTCTGGAACGACCTACCCCCAGAGATACGAGTGATCCCAGACCTCCGGACTTTTCGTCGGGCCCTGAAAACTCACTTATTTCATCTAGCTGGCTGGCTTGATCCCATCCTTTGGTTTTAATTTGTAATTGGTTTTAATTGGGTTGTTTTAAATTGTGGGCCGAAATTATTTAATACTTTTTAAACTGTTTTTAAATTTTGTATGCTATGTTTTATTTCGGCTGTTCACCGCCCTGAGTCCTGCTGGAGAAGGGTGGTATAAAAATCAAATGAATGAATGAATGAATGAATGAATGAATGAATGAATGAATGAATGAAT
>WNWU01000019.1:5334939-5349069 GCA_012654045.1 Ptyas mucosa | reverse complement strand
AATGAATGAATGAATGAATGAATGAATGAATGAATGAATGAATGAATCTGTCTGTCTGTCTGTCTGTCTGTCTGTCTGTCTGTCTGTCTGTCTATCTATCTATCTATCTATCTATCTATCTATCTATCTATCTATCTATCTATCCATCCCTAAGGATGATGGGACCAAAATCTGGAAGCATTTGACTTTTTAAAGCATAAGTATTATTACCGCTTTATAAAGTAAGACCACACTTAGAATACTGCATCCAGTTTTGTTCGCCATATTATAAAAAAGATGTAGAGACTTTGGAAAGAGTGTAGAAAAAAGCAACAAAGATGATTAGGGGGCTGGAGGCATCCAGTTTTGTTCGCCATATTATAAAAAAGATGTAGAGACTTTGGAAAGAGTGCAGAAAAAAGCAACAAAGATGATTAGGGGGCTGGAGCCTAAAACATATGAAGATTGATTGCAGGAAATAGATTTGTCTAATCTAGTGAAAAGAAGGATTAGGGGCGACATGATAGAACTGTTCTAATATTTGAGGGGCTGCCACAAAGAAAGGGGGGAGGGGTTTCAACCTATTCTCCAAAGCACCAGAAGGCAAGGCAAGAAACGATGGAAACTAATCAAGGAGAAAAGCAACGTAGAACTAAGGAGAACTTTTCATACAGTTAGAACAATTAATCAGTGGAACAATGTGCCTCCTGAAGTCGTGGGTGCCATAACACTGGAGGCTTTTAAGAAGAGACTGGACAGTCATCTGTCTGAAATGGTATGTGGTCTCCTGCTTGAGAAGGGAGGAGTTCTAGAAGACCTCCCAGGTACCTTCCAACTCTGTTATCCTCTGCTTATTTGGCCCACTCACTTTGATGTATAGAGTTTACTCTAGCACACTATACCCCACAACGTATATCCCAACTGGCCAGCACATAGTGCACGCATCACCCAGCTTTGCAAAAGAAGAGTCATAAGTTAGATGCTATGAGTTATTCTTACACACATTCACACATTCGCAGATCAGAAAGCAAAGTAGCAAATTTTGCCAATGTTGTAGCTTATTCTCCCTTGTTCTTTCTCAACTTGTGAAATTACTTGTAAAACCCATAAAGCCTTTTGCGTCATTCATAAACAGTAAAAATGTTCTATCATATTCCTTTGACTTGTTGATAATGCTATCCTTAGCCCGAAGCACTGAAAAGAAAATTATTCCTGTTCCCACATTTTAATTATGCTATAAACTCGGGGCACTAGCTATTGATCTTCCACATCTGGCATAAAAAGATTGCCTTTTTCTCATCACATTAATTCAAACATATTAGAAAAACTTAAGGAACATGTGAAAAATCAGAGCTTCCTTTTTGAAGAAAAAGGTACGATGATGTCAATGTTCCTTACATTTGTTTGTATTCTTATTGTGTTTTAAATCAGGGGTGTCAAACTTGATTTCATTGAGGGCTGCATCAGGGTTGTGTTTGACACCAGGGCCGCAGATGGGCATGATCAGGGTGGGCATGGCCAGGATGAGCATGGCCAGCTCGACCACCTGGTCTTCGGATTTCCACCGCTCGAGCACATGCAAAGACCAGCTGGCTGGTGCACATGTGTGCATCAGAAACCTGAAGACCAGCTGGCCAGTGTGCCAGGGGTAAAATCCAGCAGGTTCTGGAGAACTGGTAGCGGAAATTTTGAGCAGTTCGGAGAACCGGTAGCGGAAATTGGGGTGGAATGGGGTGGGAATGGAGACTTCACAGAATCCTTTCCCTGGAGTGGAGTGGGAATGGAGATTTTGTAATATCCTTCCCCTGCCACACCCACCAAGCCACATCCACCAAGCCACACCATGCCCACCAAGCCACGCCCACAGAACTGGTATTCTGTGGGCATGCACCTGCGGTGTGCACCTGCACACTGGCCAGCTGGTCTTCAGATTTCTGGTGCTCCAACATACATGTGTGTTCCGTTTTGGGCTCTCGGTGTCGAAAAGGTTTGCCATCACTGCCCTATACCATTCCAGACAAATGTCTGGCTGTCCAGTCTCTGTTTAAATGCCTCCAGTGATGGAGCACCCAGAACTTTTGAAGGCAAGCTTTTCCACTAGTTAACTGATCCTCTGACCTTTCTTGCCACAGTAGTTAAGTGCATCACAATCAATGCAGTTGTTAAGTTAGTCGCATGGTTCTTAAGTGAATCTGGCCTCCCCAGATGCCCTATGACATCTTGTTTCTTATTGTGTTTGACGATGGAGGCTGGTTTCACGAATGACAGATTCCTTCACTAGAAATAGACATGATTTACAAGTGATTGCGAAGATGAGATATTATCCCCCCCAAAGCAAAACCAGCCAGCAGGTCAGTGGGTGGAACCACCAGGTAGGTGAATCCACTGGAATATTTGAGATGAATCCTGTTGGAACAGGCCTGAAGCAGGAGTAATACCAGTAGCTGGAATGACAACTGGATTGATAGCCCAAGATAGACATGGCATTTCTGTGCCTTTGCTGAAATAGGGTCTTCTTTGCTAGACTGAATAAGCAACTAGTAATACTCTCTAGTGGTAAGTGAGGTAGAAATTGATTTACATTAGTTGAGACAAAAATGTCAATGCAGGGACATTTCCACTGAACAGCTTGTGAAGGAATCCTGTTGGGTCTTCTATGCAAAGCCTCCATCCTCTGTGTAAGGTAGAACTTGATACATACAGCTGGGCATTCAACATTCCCCATCTCCCCTTTGTTTATTTAAAATATCATAAAAAATTCAGAATAACCAAGAAAGTATAAGCCTGAGACATATAACTGCAAATTATTAAGTTGCATCAGTTACAAAATTACATAATGTTATAATTTTGTATATATAAGATAAAGAACTTCAATTGTCCAGCATCCTTTAGAAACAATGAACTTTGTCCATTTTATTGAGTAATTATATAATAAACAAAAATTGAGGGTTTACTATATCTACATTAGGTTCAATGCAGAGATCATAACGTTGCATCCAAGTTTTCCTGCTATCCAAAATTTTCCTTGAATTGACCTTAAATGTCTGCAATCCCTCCTACATTCTATTTAGAACAATGACAAATGTCAAGTGAGTGACTTCAGCTTCAGTTCCCTTTGTTTATTTCTTTGTGTTTATCTTGGTTTGTTAGCTTGTTTCATCTTCTCTTCTCTATCTATCTATCTATCTATCTATCTATCTATCTATCTATCTATCTATCATGTATTTGCATAAGAATTTAGAGTATAGAACATTGATCTAATACAAATATTGGTGTAATATGAGTAATATATTTTTCTATCTGCATAAATTATAGTAGGGTTTGGTTGATTTTATTCATTTTAAAGTAATGGAATAGATTTGGCCAAAGACAAAATATAATTTTGAGGTGTAATAACAGAAAATGTTTTGCAATAGGTATGAAATAACATCAGAAATGAGCATTTAGTACAGTACAAGCTGAAGTATCCTGTTATGGGGAAGTTGTTAAGGCTTCTTATTAAGTTCTGAAAAATAAGTTATCAAGTTGGTGGTGTTTTATCTTCTGCTCTGCTTTTAGTGTTCAATTCCAACTAATTTGAGGCTTGGCAATTTACTCATATGTACTGGTTTGAATTGAAATTTTACATATCAGTAGGTGGGTGTTTTAAGAGTGTGGGCATAATGCAGTCACAAATTGAACAGTTACAATCACCATTTTCTTCCAGGCTACCTCTTTCTTATTACCATTTCTATCAAACAAAAGAGAAGTAAATGCTTAAAATTATAATACAAAGAGAAGATAAAGTAACTAAAAGGTCTCTACTGTGTTTCTTCTTTTTTTTCAACTGTAGATGAAATTCCGGGCTGAGCTAACAGAATTATAATTCATCAAAATCTGTCTTGCAATTTTTAAAAATGTTTCCAAGAAGGAAGGAAGGAAGGGAGAGGGAGGGAGAGGGAGAGGGAGAGAGAGAGAGAGAGAGAGAGACAGAGACAGAGACAGAGACACAGAGAGAGAGACAGAGAGAGAGAGATGAAGGGAATAGAAAGACGGGACTTTTTCCTACTTCAATCTTGAGTGATGAAAATGTATTTCAGGTTATTCATTTTTGATATCATACTATTATTGGTAAAAAAAATATTGTCTTTTTCATGTTACTCTTTGGTCCTAGCTAACAATACCTGCCCATTTATCTCAGACAGTTTCTTCTGCCCAATCTGAGTGAAAGGAGTAAGATGGCTAAAACTTCCCACCTATGGTGAGAACGAAAGAGAAGGCCTCAAATCAGGTATTTCTGTGAAATTCTTCATTTCTCTAATAATAGCTTGCCTTACAAAGATGATTTCTTCTTCATAAAAACCTGAATTCTCATTTTTTTTAGAGCTATTGAATCCTGAGATGTCTGTCATCATCCCTGTTCTTTTAAGGCAACCAGTTAGATTTTATTGTACTGTTCTGTCTACATACTACTTCTGTCTAATGTTTGTTGGTACCCTTCAATTAGCCCAGATCATTGCGCATCACAGCACAACAATTTTTGAATCAAAGCACCTCAAATACCCTAACTTAAAAAATGCACCAAAAAAAAAAAAATCAAGGAGACATTACTTCTGCAGAATTAAAATTTCAAAGATCTTCAGACCACTTTCATTTGCAAAGTTGTGGCAGCTTCAGCATCCCTGCAGTCACATGGTAGTGATTTCCGTTGCTCCCTGCCAGTGTTTTATAAGCCAAGTCAATGGGGAAACTGGCAGGAAGTTTGGAAGTTGCTCCCCCTCCCCCTCCTTTTTTGCCCACCTGTGTTCATTTTGTTTATGTTTACTTAAGTAAATATTGACTTATTACCGCTATTCGTTTGCCTCTGCATTTATTTTACAGTTTATAATACATACTCTTCTTAAATGATCACAGGACCATCCAGCATTGGGGTAAAATAATATGGTAAAATTTAATGTTCATTCTGGCCACATCAGACTGCACTACTTTTATCTCAAAGGATGATCCAAAAGATCATACATTGTCTAGTATTGCTTGAAATCAGACAACTGTATTTTATTGTATTGTTCTACATTGGCTGCAGGGCTCTTTGAGTTTCCTATAATTGAAGTAGCCTATACATTTTATAAATAAGTCTCCTTCAAGTTTACCATTTGTTTCTCTAGTGACTACCACCATATGCACCTGTATGTGTTTCTGCTTGCTGGTCACCGTTTCAAAGGAGTGTTTAGTCTTTATTTGACCAAGAACAAAGATTGGTCCTTCTTACAGTTCACTGTTTCTCAAAGTCTAACTTTCATAGCTGTTCATTAATCACTCTGAAAACCTTTTGTTTAATTGTTCCAAGCGTTGTTACAGAAACATTCTTAGCTTTATTAACTTGTCTAAATTTATCATTACTGTCTTCTACAGAATAAATGTTTTGTTTTTTTTTAACTTCGAACTGCAAACACAGGATACTGTGTCGCAAAGGTGCTTTTTCAAGAGGCAACTGGACTTTCTGGTTTTTCTTTGAAGACGTTTCGCTTCTCATCCAATCCAAGAAGTTTTTTCAACTCTGAAGAAGCTTCTTGGAGGAGAAGTGAAACGTGTTGAAAGAAAAACCAGAAAGTCCAGTTGCCTCTTGATAAAGCACCTTTGGAACAACCATGACTTGGGTGACTGAGAATCTCCATAGACACAGGATACTATGTTACACAGAATTAATAACAGAATAACAGATATAGAGGTCTTCTACTCCAACCCCTTACTCAAGAAGGAGACTCTATATCGTGATGGCAAACCTATGGCATGCGTGCCACAGGTGGCACGTGGAGCCATATCTGTGGTCACGCGAGTGTTTCCCTAGCTCAGCTCCAGTGTGCACCGGCCAGCTGATTTTCAGGCCAGCTGATTTTCAGGCCTATTCATTGTAGCCTATAGGGTAGGCTCAAAGTTAGAGTATACTCTCAGTGAGATCCTGATTAGAGTCTCACCTGTATATTACTTGCAATGAAAAGAAGAAGGAGTTTCTAAAAAAAAAAAATCAGATTCCACAATATTGCTACCTATAATAAAGTTTGTGAGTTCAGAAGGGTCACCAGGTTGAATCTCAGTTTTCAGTGTGACCAGCATTGTGATAAGACCCAGCCACATTCTGGTTTGCAATGATCAAATTTAAACTTCTTATCTCCATATTTAGTTCCCCTCTTCCTTTCAAGCTCACTGTATCGCTTGACTCTTAATAACCAGTGATTGAGGCAATGGGAAAGAACTACTTTAAGTCAAGAGTGGACTGAACGTGAATTCATAAAACATAATTCCTATCTTCAGATAATATTTCAAGCCCAGGAATACATTCCTATTTGGCTTAAGGGGAATTTTACGTAACTTGTGAATGGTTTTTTTTTTTGATGCACTGAGCCAAATGAAATTGAGTCTATTCCAACATATTGTCTGATTCCAGCTAAAAGTTGGACCTATTTTATTATTACTTAGTTTGCAATGCTTAGCACACTTATCTGGAAAGATTCTTCAATTTAAAACTACCATCTACCATCACTTCTTGGCATTTGAATACTTCCCATGAAGCTCCAGTGCAGCCTCTCATATTCCAGAAAAAATTCCTTGTGGGCACAGGAAATATAGCATAGAGCTAGAATTGGAAATGTTTAAAAGTCACTCCCCGTTTTCATCAAAAAAAAGGGAAAAAAAAGGTCTTAAAATTATTTCACAGATTCCAGGATGATGAAATGAGGAGGACATATCTTTGGACTGAGATTTGTGGAAAACATGCCTCAATTTGAATGAATGAAAAGGGTCTTATTCAGTGGTGGGATTCAGCCATTTTGGGCCGTTTCAAGTGAATTGGTAGTTAAATTGCTGGTTGGCCCCACCCCATCCCTTCCAGGAGCCCCCACGTGCCCCATTTTGGCTCCTAGGCCCAAAATGGGGTATGGGGGGGCAGCGCATCCCCCCCGTGCCCCATTTTTGCTCCTAGGAGGCTTCAGGGAGGCCTCCTAGGCCCAAAATGGGGCACAGGGGGGGACGTATCCCCCATGGCCCATTTTTGCTCCCAGAGGGGTGCAGGAGGCTGAGTGCTGCCTGTCACACCCCCTGGTCATGCCCACCATGGCCACGGCCACCCAGCCAGTCATTAGGGCAGAGAACCAGTTGTTAAATTATTTGAATCCCACTTCTGGTCTTATTGGTTTGACCTAACAATCTCTGAGGAACTCCTTTTCTGAGGAACACCCATTGGACATCACACTTTTTGAACTGTGTCATATTGGGTTGATGGTTTGCTTGATGCTCCTATAAAACACCTCCAACATGCTGTAGTGCAGAAGTTTTTGGTTTCTGCTATGTCACCTTTCCTTTCGTGCAGTGTTGCTACCCTCAAATTCTAAACTTTTAATTCTCCCCCCCTCTCTCCTTTAAATGTTAATGATCCCCCTTATTAAAAAAGAAGGAATGTTTCAATCCCTTTGAGGAAATTAACATTTAGTTCATTCCCTTAAAAATGTTCCCGATAACTATTAAGTCAGATTCACACTAAATAATTTACGGTGGGGAAAAACTGTTTGCTTAAAGCAGATTTTGCAATTGGCAGCTTTCTATGTGTGCCACTGCGATTGCCTTGATCTTCATAAGTAAGATATTCTCCTTTATGATTGTGGTGTAACTCTTCGATTCTGACCTTTGGATTTCCTATCATTTACTTTTTTTTTCCTCCCAGAAGCTGCATTTAATTCAGTCTTTTTAAATATTCAAATAAATATAAACAAAAGTTAATGTCAGTAATTGGGAAACTGATGTTGGGAGAGTTATGGTAGGCATTTTAATGAACACACACAAACAATTAGGCAAATGTTAATTCATGCTAAACAAGCTGAGTTCAGAGAGGACCAACAATGTTACTGAATAAGTTATCTGAATGTTAATAGCGATGAAAAGAAACAGAATGCAATTTCAAAAGAAGGATCAAGATGGTAGCCATAATGGTAGACAAATATTCTACTGTATAATTGGCTGAATTATGAGTTTCCCTGCTAAAAGGCAGGAGGTATGCAAAACTCTGAAACATATTAGCCAAAATGCAAAATGCATGAAAGCTGGCGAATGGGTTAGTTAATATTACATTATAATAGTTTGTTCAAACAAATTGAAATCTGGCTGCTTCAGATCTGCAGTTGTAAAACAATTAGGATAATTATCATAATAAAAACAGTGATAACAGCAACTGTAGAATGTGATTATAAAATACTCTGCGAACAACAGACATGAAGCCACGATGACTGGACTGTTGTGTAGAGTCAGCAACATAAGTTTGATTTATATCGGGAAAAAATAAAATAAAATGCATATGATTGCAGACCTTCAATCTTTCATTTCAATTGCAGGATAGCAGTCAAGTTAATGAAGAGGTCTCTAGGTAGGTCTCTCAGTTTAAATGAATTCTGTAGCCTTTGTTAATACAGTGTTTCATGTAGGCATCAACAGTTAAGTGCTAATTAAAAACGGTTGGATAACATAAAAGAATTGGATTCAAATACAAATTCTTTTGAATAGACCCTGATGGGGAAAAAACATATCGGGGTTAATCCAGTGGTGGGATTCAAATACTTTAACAACCGGTTCTCTGCCCTAATGATTTCTTCCAACAACCAGTTCACCAAACTGCTCAGAAAGTTAACAATCGGTTCTCCCGAAGTGGTGCGAACTGGTTGAATCCCACCACTGGGTGAATTCTAATACATTGACTGATATACACCAACCTTTAAATATCTACAGTGGGATATTTAGCATGACTTTTTTTTCTTCTTCTGGGCATAGTCATATGAAGGGTTATCGGAAGGGCCTCTTGACAATGCAGAAGACTTTAATAATTTCTATCCCAGTTTTTGAAGGATTAGGAATTGAGAAGTTCCAAAAGCAGAAACAATAATAATCTCTGCATTGTCTGTTTGGCAATTGAATATAGAGAAAAACACTTGGGCAACATATACCAGATCCCAAAGAATTCAGGTGGGATATCCTGTGATCCTGGCTAATTCAAACAAAAGGGGGAAAGAAGCTTTTTTTTTCTTAAAAAAAAGAAAAATCAGTCATGATGCTACATTGTGATATCCATTTCCACAAAATCCATATGGACAAACTTTGAATTAGAAGCTTAGCCTAAATATCTGCATTTTTCTATCTGATGTGTTTCTATAACTTTTTCTATATAGTAATTTGCTTACTCTCAGTTTCAAAGCTCCAGAAATATGGTTGCAACCTAAAGTTACTGTCAAATTGTAACTTATGATGAGACAGAGGAGGGAAGATTAAGTATATGGAAATAATTGTGTAACTCGATTAATTCAATTTATTTTTAATTAAGTAAAGATTTATAATAGGCAACATTTCATTTTTGTCTTGTTCTCACCAATTGCATCCTAGTCCCACCACTTGCATGCCAGTTGATGCCTAGTCTAGTCCTGAGCCTGTCCTACACCAAGAATGCTGCTCTTTCTGCTTTTTGGTTTCTTGTCATTCCTCATCCAATATGCAGTTATGGACCAGAGTTAACATGTCAAATCTTCCAAATTGTAAAGGAGCTAAGCATATCAAACAGAATAGAATAACAGAGTTGGAAGGGACCTTGGAGGTCTTCTAGTCCAACTCCCTGCTTAGGCAGGAAACCCTACACCACTTCAGACAAATGGTTATCCAATCTCTTCTTAAAAACTTCTGGAGCATTCACTACTTCTGGAGGCAAGTTGTTCCACTAATTAATTGTTCTCACTGTCAGGAAATTTCTCCTTAGTTCTAAGTTGCTTCTCTCCTTGATTAGTTTCCACCCATTGCTCTTGTTCTTCCCTCAGGTGCTTTGGAGAATAGCTTGACTCCCTCTTCTTTATGGCAACTCCTGAGATATTGGAACACTGCTATCATGTCTCCCCTAGTCCTTCTTTTCATTAAACTAGACATAGCCAGTTCCTGCAACCGTTCTTCATACGTTTTAGCCTCCAGTCCCCTAATCATCTTTGTTGTCATTATTATATTATTCCAATAGTATTATTCAATATTATTCCAATATTCCAATATTTGAGAGGTTGCCACAAGTGGGGATGGGCGGGTGTCAACCTATTTTCCAAAGCACCAGAAGGCAAGACAAGAAGAATGGATGGAAACTAGACAAAGACAGAAGCAACCTTAGAACTATGGAGAAATTTCCTGTCAGCTAAGACAATTAATCAGTGGAACGGCTTGCCTTCAGAAGATGTGAGTGCTTCATCATTGAAGCCTTTTAAGAAAAGACTGGACAGCTACTTGTCTGAAATGGAGTATGGTCTCCTGCTTGAGAATGTTGGACTAGAAGACCTCCAAGGTCCCTTCCAACTCTGTTATTCTGTTCTGTGCTCTTATTCAGCGGAAAGCAAGTTTTGGTCAACCATTACATGAATCCTGGAAACCAGCAAAAGTGTGGAGGCAGGAGAGAGGGAGGATAATCTCATTGCATTAAGGAACAGCAGGTTCAGCAAGGAATACCTACAAACCACAAAGTTGACTTTTATTTGCCACAAATATTCCTTGAAGCCCAAGGAGAGTAACAGGTGTGTCGTCGTCTCCTTCTCCTTCTCCTTCTCCTTCTCCTTCTCCTTCTCCTTCTTCTTCTTCTTCTTCTTCAAATGGAAGAGCTGACTCCCTTTGTGAGAATAGATTGTCAGCCTCACTGGATAGTCCAGGACTGAATGTCCTCCAAAGACAGATGATACCAACTTTATTTCTCAAAGAGAGATGAGATACTGCAGGTGTTAGACTCCTGTAATGGGATAGATGGAATTAATAGACAGAGAAACCTGCTTCATATTTACACAATCATCTCAGTAGCCCTGGTTGCTATCTCACCAGCTTCAGCACTTAGAAGCTGAGACCAAATATGAAAGTATATGTAATAGCTTATGAAAAATGTAGAAATCCTGAAGGATGGGCAGCTTCAAAGGAGCCCTCCTGCAGACATTAAAAACAAGATTTATAATAAGAGAGGAATTCCTTCAGATAGTTAGTCTAAGGCTGGAGAAGACTCCTGCGAGTCCCTTGGACTGCAAGGTGATCAAACCGGTCAGTCCTCAGAGGAGATCAACCCTGACTGCTCTTTAGAAGGCCAGATCCTGAAGATGAAACTCAAATACTTTGGCCACCTAATGGGAAGGAAGGACTCACTGGAGAAGAGCCTAATGCTGGGAACGATTGAGGGCAAAAGAAGAACGGGATGACAGAGAATGAGGTGGCTGGATGGAGACACTGAAGCAGTTGGCGTGAGCTTAAATGAACTCCAGAGGATGGTAGAGAACAGGGAGGCCTGGAGGAACATTGTCCATGGAATCGTGATGGGTCGGACATGACTTCGAAACTAACAACAACACCACAAAAGACTTAGATTTTTAAAATAGGGTCGCCATATCTGAACAGCAAACACCTAGATGACAACAGTGGCCTTTGTCAGTCAATAGTTGTCTGGAATCTTTCAGGCCAGATAAGTGGCCCTGCTTTAAACATCAAGGCAACACTTTATATTGTGTTCAATATGCTATTGACAATCTTCGCAGATACTAGAATTACATGATCCTTATATTTTGAATCAGTGGCCTAGCTGCTGTATTATTCTGTACATGTTTCACAGATGGGTCCACATAGAGGGCTTTGCGGTAGTCAAAAGAAGAATAGTATTGAATGAAAGTCTCAGTTTTTATCTGTCCCTCTGGGATTATCACTTCCAAAATATGTAAGTAAAAATATTGATCTCTCCATTTGTAAAATATTAATCTCTCTTATTATATTAGGGCCATTGCTGTTTTAACTGTTTCCAGCATTGTGATGAAATAGTTTTGGGGGCTTGAAGGGTGGCCCATGTAACACTACTGTTCTGTGAGCTGCACTGGCTGCTGGTTTGTTTCTGGGTGCAATTCAAATGTTGGTTTTCACCTTTAAAGCCCTTCATGGCATGGGTCCAGACTGCTAGCAGGACCATCTTATCCCAATGACATTGGCCTGCCCCAACCATGCTGGCACAGGAGGCATGCTATGGGCCTCATTAGAATATTCTGGTGGGTAGGTTCCTGGAGAAGAGCCTGCTATACCTTTACATCTGCCCCTTGGAACATATCAACCCCTAGGGTGACGTCAGCTCCAACTCTCCTGACTTTCTGCAAGAGCTTAAAGACCTGGCTCTGCCAGTTGGCTTAGAACTCCAAAGGAAGGTCCTCACATTGTGGGAAATTGACAGAATAATAAGAGATCACACATCCCCACTCCCCGCTCATTCTACTCCCTCCCTATCTTTTACTTAGGGTTAAGTATTTGTGAAATAACAGACCCTCTACCATTCTGAACAAATATCTCCTTAAAAACCTCCAGTGATGGAGGATTCACAACTTCTGGAGACAAGAAGTTGCACTGAATAATTGTAATTTCTCCTTAATTCTAGGTTGACTCTCTTCGATAGGCTTCCATCCATTACTTCTTGTCCCGTCCTTCAGTGCTTTGGAGAATAGGTGGACTCCCTCATCTCTGTGACAGCGCCTCAAATATTGTGAGACTGCTATCATGTCATCCCTAGGCCTTCTCCTCATTATCCTAGTCCTATCCAGTTCTGCATTCATAGTGATATCCAGCATATTCATCATATGCATTAGCCTTCAGCCCCATCTTTCTCTTCACATTCTTCTTCCAATAATTGGCTCACTCTCTGTGCCAAACTGAGCTCTGATGGCTCAGCAGACTAAGGCAGTTATTAACATCTGCAGATCCGCACTTACATCTACTGCCTGCAATTACTGCAAGTTCAAATCCCACCAGGCTCAAGGTTGACTCAGCCTTCCATCCTTTCTAAGGTAGGTAAAATGAGGACCCAGATTATGGGGGCAATAAACTGACTTTGTATAAATATACAAAAGTATGAAGGCTATTGCTTAACACTTTGTAATCCGCCCTGAGTCTCCGGAGAAGGGCGGCATATAAATCAAATTAAAACAAAACAAACAAAAAAAAAACCCAAAACTGTGCCATAAGAGCCAAACTGAGCTCTTAACTGCAATTATCTACGGAAAAATTGTGAGAGTGTAATTTTTTGCTTCTCTTGTGGCCAGCTTTCAGATTACTTTTGCTATAGTCTGTTTCCGATAGTCAGTCCATTCAGAGCTTTTCCTGCAGCATAGCTGGGCTAATCAACCCATCCAAAATCTATCTCCAATATGGTTGGGAGGACATATTTCTCTTAAAATGTCAACTTTTCTAATCTTTAACATGGACTTCAGAACATCCTTAGAATATACATCTGGAACTTGGGCATCCTTTGATATTCCTAAAAAAGGATAGTGTATATGTGTTCCAAGTCTAAAGTAGGCCTATTGAGCTTGGAAGCTAAGAATGCTACTTGACAGAGGGGTAGGCAATGTAAATTCTTGGAAACCCAGGGAGCTGTACTGTTTAAGATCTAGCAGTTGTAATTTTTTGGTGGCTTTCCTAGAAGTAAAACTTTTTGTTGAACTATGTCAAGCCAGTCTACCCACAGAGGCTAACAGAACAGTTAAAGAAAATTGTACTTAAAAACGTGAAAATTATTTTAAGCTGTAATGGCATAGTTCCTGCACCAGTTCAGTGTAACTTCACTATTGCAATTCTAACCCTGCTGTGCCATCCTTTTCAATTTCTCTCTTAAAAGGGTAACTACTTCGGTGAAATCTATGAAACTCTTAAAGCCATTGTATATGGACGAAACTTTGTAGGGCTAGGACCTACATCTCTGATTCAGTATTTTCACTTTGTTGATGGAAAGAAATTAAGAAAGAAAGAGAAAGAGAAAGAAAGGAGAAAAAGAAAAAGAAAGAGAAAAGAAAGAAAGAGAAAAGAAAGAGAGAGAGAGAGAAAGGAAAGAAAGAAAGAAAGAAGGAAGGAAAGAAAGGAAGGAAGAAAAGAAGGAAGGAAGGAAGGAAGGAAGGAAGGAAGAGAAAGAAAGAAAGAGAAAGAAAAGGAGAAAGAAAAAGAAAGAAAGAAAAAGAAACAGAAAGAAAAAGAAACAAAAAGAAACAGAAAGAAAAAAGAGAAAAAGAAAAGAGAGAAGAAGAAAGGAGGAAAGGAAAGGAGGAAGGAAGGAAGGAAGGAAAGAAAGAAAGAAAGAAAGAAAGAAAGAAAGAAAGAAAGAAAGAA
>WNWU01000019.1:5303228-5334929 GCA_012654045.1 Ptyas mucosa | reverse complement strand
GAAAGAAAGAAAGAAAGAAAGAAAGAAAGAAAGAAAGAAAGAAAGAAAGAAAGAAAGAAAGAAGCTTTAGGTATTCTATGTTTTCTCATTATCTTCTGTAGCTGAAGATGTTTCCAAATTGAAACTCCAAGCAAGTCAAATCACATCTTACCTCCTCCAAATCAATGTGGAAAGGCAAAATTAAATTGTGCCACCTTCAACTTTCAGTTCTTCAACTGAGAGTGGATCAGGGTTAATTTGCACATCTCTGCTAGACCTATTAAAGATATTACTAAGGCGGTTTGAAAGTCTCTGTATAATCTATATGCTCACTGTTATCAAGATACTCTCCCATACTTAGCATTTTATCTTAAGGGCTGAAATATTTTCCAGTTATCCAGTCTTACTTATAAACTGCTCTTACTTATAAGATGTACTTGCTTATAAAAGGGGGAAGATAAACATTTATGGAACGGCATGAAGCCCACATAAACAAAGCATCATGGTTATTTGTTAAATGGGTTGGAATCTTGATCTGAAAAGCAATTCTGATCACAGGTTGGCTTTGGGGGGTGGGGGGACTGTGTGAGAGTGGGAATAGACAAGAGAGGAAAATCAAGGCAATGAATTAGATTAGCTAAGAAAACCAAGGAGAAAAGTCAATCTATTAATCTTATCAATGCATTTTTTTTACTGCTTCTGAAGTCTTTAAGAATCTACCTACATGCTGCAATTCCAGGCATAGCCAGTTACACTAAGAATGTCATCATTGGCTTTTTACAGTAGCCACCATGCAAAAATGCTGGAGGGTCAGAGAAGAATACTAAGAATACTAAGTTGTCATCACCAACAAATTGTTATGTTGTAGTTTACATTATTATATTGAGCCCGAGATAGTTAAGTGGGATTTGCAAATACTGCCAGTTTTAATTCACTATGCATCCCCATAGTGAATTATATCTCTTTAATAAAATTTGCGTCGTCACGGTGTCATCACGTGACATATCGTGGGCTTGGCCAGCTCGTGACACATCCGGCCTATGGGCCACGAGTTTGACACCCCTACTCTAAGGTGATAGCACTGGCAAATTGTGAAATATACGTGAAGTAGGTGTATCAGATCAATTCATTTTGCCTGAGTGAAAGTACAGATAGTCCTCAATTTACAACTATTCATTTAATGACCATTACAAGTTTTGATGGTGCTGAAAAAGGTGATGGCTAATTCTCACACTTATAATCATCACAGCATTCCAGGTTCAAAATGAGGGAAATTGGCAACTGGCATGTATTTACAATGTCTGCAGTGTTGTGTGATTTCCATTTGCATGCTTGCCAGGGGGAATTCAATAAGCAAGGTCAATGGGGGAAGCCAGATTCACTTAAAAACTGTGATTTGCTTAACAACTGAGGTAATTTGCTTAACGACCAAAAACAAAAAAAAAGATCTTAAAAATTGGGCATTAGTCCTTGCCCCAGATTCCTAGAGAAAGAAAATTTTAAAAAAAAATTCACAGACTTTTTGTAACTTGACCCGTTCGGAGTCAAGCTGAAACTTTTCAGAAAATTTTTCAGAATTTGCGCATTTACCCCTTCGTAAAAAAAGTTGTATTTATTATTTTCTTTGCAGAGCTATGGAATGCTGCTGAAACTGCAGAATGTGAAACAATGTAAAATGGCAGCCATCATAAGATTTTTCTTTCCCCTTCGGCGGCTGTTCTTTTCAATGTCATCAACATAATTCGTGCATTCATCACCACTCAATTGGATTTCTGCAATTCACTCTACAGTAGTGGCCAAAATTGTGGAAATCTTTTGAGAAAAGTGTATTTTCTAAACCTAGCTAATAACATCACTTTTTTTGGAGTAGTACCATACAATTATGTATCAATGGAAAGATAATTTAATCAAGAATGTAACACAATAACTTTTAAGAAGGATTTGCTATTACAATAGCAGTTACAGTATAAAGAATAAAAGTGAAACACGTAGAAAAAACGAGATATATAAAAATTATCACCATAGAAAAAATGAGATATACAAAAATTATCACATCAGTTAATACTTAGTTGGGTAACCTTTAGCATGAATTATGGCCTTACAATGTCTTCCCATGGAGTGAACCAAGTCTTTTAGTTCTGCAGCTGTTACAATGTGAAACCAAGATAGAAGGATTGCTTCTATTAACTGGGTTTTATTGCTGGGGCGCTTCTGATTAACCAGTTTCTTTAGTTGGCTCCATGGATTTTCAATTGGGTTAAGGTTTGGGCTATTCCCAGGCCAATCATATTCCAGCAGTAGAATATGATTATCTTGAAACTCCCCCCAAAAAATGGTGTTATTAGCCATCAAACCTCAAAAATACACTTTTTCCCAAAAGGATTCCACAACTTTGGCCACTAGGAGTTCCCTTTAGAGGCAACCTAGAAGTTGCAGGTTCAAGTACAAAATGCAACAGCAGGATTATTGACAGGAGACCATCAATACGGATTTTGGTTGCTAGTTGGCATCTGATCATACAAAGTTTTGGTCATTACCTTTAAAACCTAAATGGTGCAGCTCCAGGGGACACCAGGCAATGCCTTCCCAGAACTGAATGTACCTATAAGAACTGATCACCAAGAGATGGCCTCACAAATGAAGAATATATATGTCCCAGAATAATGTTGCAGGATCCAATCTGGGTCAGCCACTGAGACCAGAGGTTTAGTCTTGAAAACTTTCAGACTTGCTGGAGCCCATCCTCGGGGAACTTCTCTCTAGCAGATTGTGTGCTTTGGAATATTCTATGTGTAATATTTAATATTAATTAAATGTGTAGTATTTAATATGTGAGAGGGACATGGTGCCTCGGTGGCTAAGATGCTGAGCTTGTCGATCAGAAGGTTGGCAGTTAAGCAGTTCGAAAGTGCTGCATAATGGGGTGAGCTCTCGTTACTTGTCCAGCTTCTGCCAACCTAGCAGTTTGAAAGCACTGCATTTTGTAAAAAATGCAAGTAGAAAAATAGGAACCACCTTTGGTGGGAAAGTAACACCGCTCCATGCACCTTTGGCTGTGAGTCATGCCAGCCATATGACCATGAAGACGTGTTCAGACAGCGCTGGCTCTTCGGCTTAGAAATGGAGATGAGCACCGTCCCCTAGAGTCGGGAACGAATAGCACATATGTGCGAGGGGAACCTTTACCTTTATTTAATATGTGTGGTATTAAAATACTACACGTAGAATAGCCCATAGCACACATTCTACTAGAGAGAAGTTCCCTGGGGATGAGCTTCAGCATGAGTCTTAAAAGCTTACAAGACTAAACCTCTGGTCTCGGTGACTGGCCCAGATTGGATCCTGCAAGAAATGGTCTGTTGAAAATTTCCACCCTTCATGAAGTCTGTAGGGCATGGATAAGACCACCACTCTTCTCTGTGACAGTCCCCAATGTATGGATTAGTCTCATCCCACCCCAAGTTATATTAGAGTTTCCACCAGTGGTGAAATCCAAATTTTTTTACTACTGGTTCTGTGGGCGTGGCTTGGTGGGCATGGTGTGGCTTGGTGAGCGTGGCAGGGGAAAGATACTGCAACATCCCCATTCCCTCCCCACTCCTGGGGGAAGGATATTGCAAAATATCCATTCCCACCCCACTCTGGGGGCCAGCCAGAGGTGGTATATGCTGGTTCTCCAAACTACTCAAAATTTCCGCTACCAGTTCTCCAGAACCTGTCAGAAGCTGCTGGATTTCACCCCTGGTTTCCACCCTGCTTCAATTCCTTAAAGAGGTTGAAATTGTTTTATTTCAAATAATTCTTTTTAGGTCCCAGATCACTAAGAGTACTATTTCTGAGGTTTTATTGGTGGCTGAACTTTCCTTTTTTTTGTGACCATTTTGGGATGTTTTGATATTATTCTGATTTACCTATATATATTATTATGATTTCCCCTTTTTTTCTTATTGTTGTACATGGTCCAGAATCCTTTGGGATTGAAGTGGATAATAAATCCTGTTAATAAGCAAAACAAGGAAAATGAAGAGGACACGGTGGTATTGCCATGGTTAATGATGATACCTGATTTAAAGAAACTGTTGTGTGTTTTTTTTTCTCCCTTTGAATAAATTCAGGGAAATGACCTCCTGGTTTCTCTGCCGATAAATAAGATGGAGACATTAATAGGCATCTTATGAATAGATCTATATCCGATTATTAGTGAAACATTATTTTTTTTTCATTCTTAAATTTTATACTATTCCCTTAGCAGAACTGTTGAGGAAAAATGAAACAGAGCCTGTAGTACAGTGGTTTAAAGCACCCTGTTATTAACATCTATTAACATCTGCTGCTTGCAATTACTGCAAGTTCGAATCCCACCAGGCTCAAGGTTGACTCAGCCTTCCATCCTTTCTAAGGTGGGTAAAATGAGGACCCAGATTGTGGGGGCAATAAGCTAACTTTATATAAATATACAAAAGTATGAAGGCTATTGCTTAATGCACTGTAAGCCACCCTGAGTCTCCGGAGAAGGGCGACATATAAATCAAATAAAAAAATAAAAAAAAACTTTATTGAGAAAAACAACAACAGATGTGATGTTGGGGGAGCCTTAGCTGTCTTAAATAAATGACTGTGAACCCCTAACTATGACTTTTCCTATTTTTTAAATATATTTTTTTATAGTTGGTCATATAGTCAGCCAGATATTTAGACTGGGATTGGCATTTTTATCCACATATTGAGTCCTTCCAAGGACCTAGAATAGACAAATGTTATTGTTGATAGTATCAAAGATATTATTGCAGGATGTAAGCTGTTCCAAGTAAAGCTGCCTTTTGCAATTGACTGAGGTGATGCAGATGGCCCAGATGTTTTGGGATGCCAAGTCGCCTATTATTATTGGTACTATCTTTATTTTCTTTTGATACAATCACCTACTTCTGTTTGCAGATATTTCGATTTTGTGACTCCCTCCCCCCCCCCCAAATGCTTTGTCTTCTATTCTGCTGTCTCAAGGTCGTACAAAGTCTATTATCTGGTCTTCCTATCAGGACATCTTGTTCACTACTCCAGCTGTGTATCTAATGACTAGAATTGCATTGATAATATTTTCTCCACTGGATTTTGAGCTCTTTCTTCTTCACTGTTGTTTGTTTGTTTGTTTATATTTCACATTTCTAAACTGCCCATCTCCTTCAAAGGTTGTGATGTATTGAGCCGAGGTGGCTCAGTGGTTAGAGTGCTGTACTGCAGCTACTTCAGCTGACTGCTAGTTCAGCAGATTAGCAGATCAAATCTCACCGGCTCAAGGTTGACTCAGCCTTCCATCCTTCACCCAGATTGTTGGGGGCAATATGCTATTTAGTATACTGTCTTTGTTGTAAGCCGCCCAGAGTCCTCGGAGAGTGGGCGGCATAGAAATATGATTAATAAATAAATAAAATAAATTTGCTACCAACCTTTTTTATGACTTCAATGTTGCTCAATGTTGTCAGCTTCAGGAATTCCCCACATTTATTATAATCTTCTTAGGGCATTTTGATTCCTTCAGTTTTCCCTATTTTTCCTGTGTTTATGGTAAGGACATCATGTTTAAGATGTCTAAACTCCACTGCAATATTTTAACTGTATGCAGTATATGTACAGTGTTGAGCAGCAATTCTATTTCATGTGATGTTTTTTCATACAGCTTTAGATCATCCATGTATATGATGTGAGTTAGCTTGGAAGATTTTTTTGGGTGTGGATAGCCGTGGCCTGATTTGTTCAGTGTTATTGTCAGAAGAATTGATGCAATGAGAAACAGTAGTGATGAAAGTGAGACTCCCTGAAAGATTCCTCTCTTGATATTAACCTCTCCCAGTTTATCACCATTGACCAGTATTTGTGTCTTCTATTGGGTCACTGATCGTTTCATAAAGGTTCTGATGTTTCTATCAACTCCTGTTATTTGTAGGCTCTTAATTATTGGATCATGCGGCATGGAGTCAAAGGACTTCTTGTTTTGTTATTACCGTATTTTTCGGACTATAAGATGCACCGGAGTATAAGAGGAAAACAAGAAAAAAAAATAGTTTTTGGCCTCCATGTGTCCGGTTTTTGACCTCCCCGGTCCCCAGGAACACTCTGCAGGCCTCCCAAACCCTCTGCATGTCCTGTTTTTGTGAAAAACTGGTCCATTTCTTTGCAAAAACAGGATGTGCAGAGGGTTTGGAGGCCTGCAGAGTGCTCCTGGGGGCTGGGGAGGGCAAAAACATGACACATGGGGGGGTTGGGGAGGCAAAAAATAGGCACTTTTTTGGCCTCCCAAACCCTCCCCAGCCCCCAGGAGCACTCTGCAGGCCTCCCAGGCCCTCTGTGTGCCCTGTTTTTGCTAAAAATGGGCCTGTTTTTGGTGAAAATGGGACACGTGGGGCGGGGTTTCGGGAGGCCAAAAATGGTTGTATTCCGTGTATAAGATGCACCAACATTTCCACCCTTTTTAGGTGGGAAAAAGTATATCTTATACTCTAAAAAGTACGGTATTTAATGCTGGTGCCATTTGAAGGGAGGGAGGAGGAAGGGAAGGCAAGGCAAGGAAGGAAGGAAGGTAGGTTACTTTAATACAATATGAAAGGATAAAAAGGAAGAAATTACAAAGGCCTCTGCACATCCCGTTTTTGTGAAAAATGGGTCAGGTTTTGGGTTTTTTTTTTGCAAAAACAGGATGCGCAGAGGGTTTGGGAGGTCTGCAGAGTGCTCCTTTTATAGGAATGGAAAGGAAAGGGTAGAGGATTAGGCAAGCTGATCTCTTACAGTTCTAGATTTCACAACTTTTAATACATCAAATCGATTAACCATTGGTGGAAGTATTGCAATTAAACTAAACCGTTGAAACTGGAATAGTGAGCAGATGGATGAAGTTCAACAATTTTCTCCATATTTATTGTCTATCCATGTTTTTTTCCTGCTCTAATGCTTCTGAGAATCGAATAAGTTTGAGGCCATATTGACGAAACAATATTGAGGAAGACAAAACTATACTGATGATCTTTACCATCTTTACAATCCACCTAACTTCCAAATCTTCAACTTTGATGTATTAAAAGTTGTGAAATCTAGAATTGTAAGAGATCATTTTGCCTAATCCTATGCCCTTTCCTTTCCATTCCTATAAAAGACAAGCAACTCTCTTGCTTCTTGAATTGGTTTCATCATTGAAATGCTACATCATTTCAGGACATTATTTTTTCTAACATTAAAATGGAACCTGCTTTTCTGAAACTTAAAACCACTGTTCCATCTCTTCTGTTCTGGAGTGACATAAATAAGATCTTGAGGTGTGTGGCATCTTCCCAGATACTTGCAAAGTACTATTTTATCCTGCCATTAATTTATCTTCTCAAGGGTAAAGATGTCCAACTCATTTAGTCTCTCTCCATAAACTAAGTTTAGAGTCCCATAAGCCTCTTCATTGCTGTTCTCCAAATTTGCCTAATGACCTACTTGGGAACCAAGGGTCATAAATAAAAAGCCTCTATGGACTCAACAGAGTTCTAGGCTTCTTCATAGAAGCTGCCATAAACCTGGATTGATTGTGCTGAGCGGTGGTAAAAATATGAAGCTGAACACATGAAATTGCGTTTGTACTTTGTCGACTTTAAACTTAGCAGCAGGAGCATCCCAAAGCATTTCAGCAGATGTTCTTATGTTGTCCTGTTACCTTTGGGCCTTTAAATAGACATCACAGGAGCTGAATATGTATATATAGAATCTTACACTAGTTAAGAATAATTAAGTGAAATAAATTAATGTACTTTTTCTAAAAAAAAAAAAAAGAGCAATAGCATCAGCACTTAATTTAAGTCGTAAAATTTTGAGTGTAGCCTTTTTTCCCACCGAGGTAGATATGGAGAATGGCTCCAGAGATCTCAAGGAATTACAACACTCCACAAACTTCCCATTTTCTTCTTTCCAAACTTTCTATTGTCTTTTACTTGCCTTTCTGGAAATATCCTTAATTGTAATCCTATGCACTTTTAGTCATTAAACAATACCAACAGAGCTTCACAGGAAGATTAATCCTGTCAGTTTCCTGTAAAATGCTGACACCTGCCTAATTTCCATTCCTTTTTAAGAAGAAGAGTGAGTAATTTTTCAAAGGATCATCTTGGAGCTTTCCTGGAAACGTGTTCATGACAATGGACTCAAGTAGGAAGATGTCGCTTATAAATAGCTGTCAGTCTAAAATAAGTACTGCTGGAGTTCCTGCAGCTTAAGTAGGTTTTTACCTTATTAAATGGATTGTATGATTGCATTATGGAAGGAAATTCCATTGATAGATTGCAGAGAGGCAAACTCTTCAACAACATCACAAATTCATTTTTAATTTGAAGCACAGAGATTTCCCCAGTACCTAAGACAACAACTAAGGAATAAATTATTTTTAAAAAAATGTTTTTAATGGGAGCACCTTTTTATAGATTTCTTGAAAGTTGTGGAAGGTAATCCAGATTCCCAGCTGAGAGAGAGTGCATTCCAATGGAGCAAGAAATAGCGAAGTTTAGATAGTTTGCTTGGCAGTAAGAGTGTTAAGGCCGCTCCTCCCAAGGAGTTCTCAGAGCATACCCTTAATGGTGTAAGTTGCTTACGTTAATTTGGCAAGATTCTGTCTGTAGGTGAGGAACAATAATGGAAACTATCCAGTGATTCATACACTTTAATTCCAAAATAAAATACATTTACCCTATTAGGAAACTATTTATTATACAAATCAGCAAACTACCCATTTTGTCTATTTCAAATACGTTCCTTAGGAATACCATATTTTTCAGAGTATAAGACACACCTTTTCCCCCCCAAAAAGAGAGTGAAAATCTGGGCGCGTCTTATACTCTGAATGTAGTTCCGCCCAGCTTCTCAAATGGAGGTTTCAGAGGCTGAAAAAAGCATCAGAAATGAAGCTTCAGAAAAGAAGCCCCCAAACAGAGCTTCAGAAGACAAGCCCCCAAACAGAGCTTAAGAGGGTTTTTTTCTGAAGCTCTGTTTCGGAGGCTTTCAGAGGCAGGAAAAAAAGTTTTTTCCGAAACAGAGTTTCAGAAGTTTCAGAGGCAGGAAAAAAAAAAAAAAAAGCAAGTCACAGAGCTCACAACCAAGAAACCTGTTGCTAAAATTCACCTCTGGAAACAGCTGATTGGGGGGTATTCCTGGAGGCTGATCCACCTGCCAATCAGCTTTTTTCTTATTTTCCTTCCCAAAAACTAAGGTGCAACTTATACTCCGGTGCGTCTTATACTCTGAAAATACAGTAGTTAAAGCGTTTGATTCTCTGGAATTACTATTTTTAAAACAAGTACTAAAGAAATCTAAATTTGTACTGACTTTTGAAATATGATTTTGAAAGACACGTATGAATAAATAAAACTCGGATAAAAGGTGTGAGTAAAAGTTTCTATTATGAAAGCGGTGATCCCATAGGGCCGTGATGGCGAACCTATGGCACCCGTGCCACAGGTTGGAACATGGAGCCATATCAGTGGGCACGTGAGTGTTGCCCTAGCTCAGCTCCAATGTACATGCATACACTGGCCAGCTGATTTTTGGTCCTTCCGGTCCTACCGGAAGCCGGGAAATGGGCCTTTTCTGGCCTCCAGAGGCTTCCGGAGAGTGGGGAAGGTTGTTTTCGCCCTCCCCAGGCTCCAAGAAAGCCTCTGGCACCTGGGGAGGGTGAAAAACAATCCTACTATGCCATCGTGTGCCACAAGTGGGGGGAGCGCGGGGGGGGTTGCATGCTCATGCATGGGGGGCGGGGTGCAATGAATTATGGGTGTGGGTATGCATGCACATGACCGCCCCACATTCCCCCCTCTTTTGGCACGCAACAGCAAAAGGTTAGTCATCATTGCCATAGGGACACTTATGGGATCACCACTTTCAGGATTTATAGCAGAGGTCGTCACACTATGTCTAGAAACCATAGCACTTCCCCAACTACAGCTGAAAGTATGGATCAGATATGAGGACGACACCTTCACCATAATAAAAAAGGAACCATCAATAACATTTTAAAAGGAATCTTGTTTACTAGAAAAGAAGAAAACAACAACTCGCTACCCTTCCTGGACATCCTGATCAAAAGAGACCATGAAGGCAAACTAGAAATGCAATAAAACCACCCATACTAAGCAGGTTCTCCACTATCAAAGCAACAACCCAACTCCCACAAGAGAAGCTGTGCAAGGACTTTACTTAGACACACTGCAGCAACCCAGAAGAGCAGAAAAAGAAAATAGAGCATCTTTACAACATGTTCCAACAAAATGGATATCCATGCAACTTTATCAAAAAATTCCTGATGACTCAACCCAATGTAGCACAACCACTTTTGCATTGAAGTCTGACCAATGAGGTCACTGCCCTCAGTCGATACTGATGAGCCAGCTGCCACTCACCTGTTGGTCCATGGCAATGGTGAAATCTAAAATTTGTTACTACCGGTTCTTGGTGGGGAGGAGTAATGTGACTGGGTGGGCGTGGCCAATTTTTTTTTTTACTTTTAAAACCATTTTTTCTACAATCTCTTCGGCGAATGCTTTCAGAAGGCTCTGACGATCCCAGCTGAGTTGCCTGATCGGCAGAGACTTTTTTTCTTTTAAATGCCTCTGACGATCAGGCAACTCAGCTTGGATTGTCAGACGCATTTAAATGAAAAAAACCCTTTTTTTCTTTTAAAAGCCTTTGATGATCCCAGCTGAGCCGTGCGATCATCAGAGGGGTTTTTTTTAACTTTTAAAAGCATTTTTTCTGCCAAAGAGGTTGTAGAAAAAATGCTTTTAAAAGCAAAAAAAAAAAGCCTCTGATGATTGTGTGCCGAACCACCCGTCTCCATTGCTACCAGATCGGGCGATCTGGTCCGAACCAGGAGCATTTCACCCCTGGTCCATGGGAGGTATGGGTTAGAGTTAGGGTCAGGAATGTGGGGGGTGGGGGGTGGGGGAGGAAAGAAACCTAACTGCCTGTTTGGTGGTAGAAAGGCAGGATCAGGAATGGGGGGAGGGGGGAAGGAAAGATTAAGATTATTAACAGATCTAATATCATCTTCATTATTCAAGCTAAGTATATTATAGAAGCATTGGCAATAGCACTTCAATACAATAATGAGATTTGTGACATAAAATTGGACAAGAAATATATTTTAAATTTGTTTGCATATGATATGGTTCATTTGATTCTGTCAAATACCTCTCAATCTTCCAAAAGAACGAGTTCAAGTTATCCAGTTCATTAGAATAAATCTCAGATAAGTTTTGTTGTCTGAGTGCTTTTAAATACCTGGAATTAGTTATAGCAAGCAAACGTCTTTCATATGTGATGATAAAAATTGTTCAGGGTTGGTTTCTCTGGAATGGGTTAAAAAACCTACAGTATAAAAAGTAAAGGTTCCCCTCGCACATATGTGCTAGTCGTTCTCGACTCTAGAGGGCAGTGCTCATCTCCGTTTCAAAGCCGAAGAGCCAGCGCTGTCCGAAGACATCTCCATGATCATGTGGCCGGCATGACTAAACGCCAAAGGCGCACGGAACGCTGTTACCTTCCCACCAAAGGTGGTCCCTATTTTTCCATTTGCATTTTTTATGTGCTAGGTTGGCAGAAGCTGGGACAAGTAACAGGAGCTCACCCCATTATGCGACACTAGGATTCGAACCACTGAACTGCCGACCTTTTGATCGACAAGCTCAGCATCTTAGCCACTGAGCCACAGTATAAGTATACAACAAATAAAATGAAATAAACTGAACAGGATATAATTTAAAATCCCACTGAGTTTGGCAGTAAAATCAGAATTACTTTAGAACTAATACAAAGAGATGTCTATGCTAATATTTTTAAGTTATTCCAAATAGACTGACAGGATATTAAGATTTTAATGGAAATATGATTTTTTACAATTTAAATTATGGCTATAGATTAAATTGATTGTGATGAGAGTGATGAGTTTTAACTTATCTGACTTTCAGCTTTATTAGAAGGCATACATTTTTACTTCAGTTTCAATTATGAGCATAATAAGAAAGTTACTGTATGATTCCTTTGACATCAAGACAGAGTTTGGGCTATGTATTATCTATTGTTCCATTATATTTCTTACATTAAGCTTGAAAAAAAACAGCTTGGAAAGTTTTAATAGAAGCATAATTTCACCTCTTTTTCCTCTTATAGACTTATAGATATACTGTGCCCAAAAGGGGCAATTCCTGTTTGAAAATTGTTTGCAAATCATGGACAAATGGTGGTATTAATATTATAGATCTTCTTATTTCAAGCAGTGTCATTGTTTGCAGTTTTAGGCAAAGCCTAAAATTGCAAGCAATGGTGGCATAATCAATTATCTCTTGATTTCAAATTTGACCCATATTAATTTTACCAGCATCTAACACTCATTAATTACTATCAGTTCTGAAGTAGATTTTCAGTGATTTTCAGTCTATAGTATTTATATAAACAATTCAATAGTACCCCAGAAGTGGATTTTAGCTGTTTACATATTCCTTACAGGATTGGAATTTTTATTAAGATAGATATATAGATATAAATATAAAAATATAGAGATAGATAAGATATAGATGATATAGATCAGGAGTACTCCTCCAGAAGCACTCTGCTGGCCAAAAACAGGCACGCGGAGGCCCCACAATGCCCCCACATGACCCATTTTTGGCCTCCCTGGCCTCCAGAAGCACTTTGCCACCCAAAAATGGGCCACGTGGAGACCCCCGTGAGGCCTCCGTGAGGCCCGTTTTTGGCCAGCAGAGTGCTGCTGGAGGCCATAGAGGCTGAAAACAGGCCGCATGATGGTAGAATGCGGCTCTCCTGTGGCCCATTTTGGCCAACAGAGGCACCGTGGGCCAGTCCTTTGATATTTCCAGGCCAGCCCCGCAGGCCAGAATTGTCAAAAGTTGACAGCTGTTATGATATTAGAGGATTGGATTTAAATTTAAAAGATTTAAACTTAAAAGGTTGGATAGGGAATTGGGGAATTTGAGATGGCAGCTAAATGGTGAAGAGATGGCTACATGTTTTAGCCTATGCCCTATTGGCTATAACATCATTAAGGAGAAGGTTGAACGTAGTACAAAAATTATCATGGCTCTTAGTGAGTCGAAATCATTGTGGGTTGATCAGATATCACGAGGGGGTTGGTGAGAGCACAGTCAGAGGTGGGTTTCAGCAGGTTCTGACCAGTTCTGGAGAACCGGTAGCAGAACTTTTGAGTAGTTTGGAGAATCGGTAGTAAAAATTCTGACTGGCCCTGCCCCCATCTATTCTCTGCCTCCCAAGTCCCAGCTGATCCAGAGGAAATGGAGATTTTACAGTATCCTTCCCCTGCCATGCCCACCAAGCCACGCCCACCAAGGCATGCCACACACACCAAGCCACACCCACAGAACCGGTAGTAAAAAAATTTGAAACCCACCACTGAGCACAGCTAAATATGTCACTTTTTAGAAAGAGAATGGTACATGCAGTTCTTGAATTATAACTCTTTGTTTAATGACTCTTCAAAGCTGCAGTGCAGAAAGAAGTGATTTATGATGCACTTATAACCATGCAACATTCCTATGGTCATGTGGTTATGATTCAGGTGCTTGACAAATACTAAAGATAGTTTCAGTGTCATATTTTTTTTAAAAAAAAATTATATTTATATGCCTCCCTTCTCCGGAGACTCAGGGCGGCTTACAATGCGTTAAGCAATAGCCTTCATACTTTTGTATATTTATACAAAGTCAGCTTATTGCCCCCACAAACCGGGTCCTCATTTTACCCACCTTAGAAAGGATGGAAGGCTGAGTCAACCTTGAGCCTGGTGGGATTAGAACTCGTAGTAATTGCAGGCAGCTGGATGTTAAATGCTGCCTTAATAGGCAGCATTTAATATGATCACCATTTTCAATTTTCTCTGGGGCTTCTGATAAGGGGAAAGCTAAATCCACTTAATTACTATGGGATTCGCTTAACTTTTATGGTGATTTGCTTATCAACGACAATGGGACTAGAACAGGGGTGTCAAACTCACATCGTCATGGCGGTGGCACGTCAGGACTTTCCCCCCCTTTGCTAAACCAGGAGTGGGCGTGGCCAGCGTGTGACGCATCTGGCCCACAGGCTGCGAGTTTGACAGCCCTGGACTAGAACATCTATCTCTTCCTTCATTTAAAGTTCTCAGATGTCATCATTAAGTGAGATATGATCAGCAAAAAGGTTGTAAAATTGGGTACAACTCACTTAATAGCGGCATCACTTAGTGGTGGAAATTCCAGTTCCAATTGCGGATGTAAATTCAAGAACTGCCTGTAACTGTAAATCCGCAGCTGTTTCTACTTGTCTTTTGTGTTAAGCAATTATCGTAAGTATTACAAAAAGTCTACACTGCCTCTTTCTGACATTTTTCAACTGAATCTTTCTGTTATTCTACTAAGCAACCATTTGGCTTCATGTCTGATTTTGTAACTCCAATTTTATTCTGCATCTGCTGTTTTTTTTTAATGTAGCAATATTTTTAACCTCTTCCTTCATTTAAAGATCTCTGATATAACTATGCACTGAACTGTGGTCTTACTTGTCTAACTGACTGCAGGATTGGGAAATTTCTATTGTCTAACCCAGGTTTAACTGTCTTAAAGTTGGTGCCATCATTCACCTTACATTTTTTACCTGTGACTAATCCATTGTGATCTTTAATCTACAGTCTCCTCTAAGAAGCACAAGAACTTGGCAATATTGAAACCTATGTAGCAGAGTCAATAAAATAACAAAACAAAACAAAAAACCCTTATTGTTCTTTCTAAAGGATTTTTCTGCTCTTTTTATTCCCATTAGTCCGGCCAGGTTACAGGTGAACCTAAACATTCGAAAACATTATTGGGTTTTGTGGAAGCGTATGACTTTGGCTTGGCTTAGCAAATATTGCCTCTAACGTATTAAATGTTGATACAACTGCAACAGCTTTTGTAAAAATTTGGTGAGGGAGGGGTAGTATAGAGAATTTGCAGGACTTGTTACCCCCCTCCCCTTGGGCAAAATTTATAGAAACAATATGAAAATGACCTTTAATTCCTCCAGCAATTCCTTCTGCATATGCTTAAGGGACCAAAGTTTTAAATATCGGTGTTTTCCTCTTTTCCTTCCTTTTTTCCCTCATTCCTTGTTCATACAAGGACATATCAAAGACAAATGCAGCAGATTTCATTCCATATTCATTTTTGTGGGTCGGAGTCCTAGTGAAAATGTATTCTCATTTTAATTACCAGCGCTGGTTTCCCCCCCCCCCTTTTTTTTTTCTTTTTCACCTGGCTTTGTAAATTTGAAGAACACACTTATTTTTACTTTGGTTGAACCTTTAATTAAACCCAGCCTGGTTCTCTATCAATGCGAGCAATGGTGTGGGCAGATTGCACTCATAATAAAAGCTTCTTCAGATTACCCAGGATACATAGCAGAGTAACTTTTACTTCTGAGGTGCCTTATGTGGAGCTTTAATACTAAAAGCTACCAGCTGTGTCAAGATTGGGTACCTCTGAGTAAGTCTTAATAAACTGCATGAGTTCTGGAACAATATCTCAGACTCAGGACATAGCTATCTTACTGTTTAAACTACTTCTATTTATCGGCCAAAATCAAATGGATTTAAGAGGAATTATGTCCAGACTCTACCAGGGATGTGGTGGATCAGCTGTTAAGACGCTGAGCTTGTTGATCGAAAGGTCAGCAGTTCAGCGGTTCAAATCCCTAGTGTCATGTAACGGGGTGAGCTCCCGTTACTTGTTCCAGCTTCTGCCAACCTAGCATTTCGAAAGCACATAAAAAATGCAAGTAGAAAAATAGGGACCACCTTTGGTGGGACGGTAACAGCGTTCCGTGCGCCTTTGGCATTTAGTCATGCTGGCCACATGACCATGGAGATGTCTTCAGACAGCACTGGCTCTTTGGCTTTGAAACGGAGATGAGCACCGCCCCCTAGAGTCGGGAACGACTAACACATATGTGCGAGGGGAACCTTTACCTTTACCTATGTCCAGACTCTAGCTACTTGGCCAACAGCTTGAAAATATTCAGCTCAGACTGCAGGCTATTATATCCTTCTAGTGGTCTTCCTTCTAAAACCTTGCTGTGATGTCCTTCCATGTTACTGTTTCAAGAAACGTAACTGCTTTGGGTTGGTCTTAGAGCACCCATTCCTCAACTTATGACTATAATTAAGGCTAGAATGATGGTTGCTATCATAAGTTGAGGCATTGTGTCATGGGACCATGATTTTGTGGTGGTTGTTAAGTGAATGCCATAGTCATTAAATGAATCCATTTCACTCAATGGGTGAAACTGAGAGTAAAAGCTGGAAGGCAGCAAAAAAAAAAAAGAGAGAGAGAGAGAGAGTCAAAAATTGCATTCACATGAGCATTGGATGTTGAAACAGCCATAAATGTGAACTGGTCACCAAGCAACCACAATGGGATCATCTCACTGTTTGTGTATGGGGAGATATTGCAAGTTCAAAATTGAGTCGTAAGTAGCATTGATTGATTGATTGATTGATTGATTTATTGATTGATTGATTGGTGCGATTTATATGCCGCCCTTTGCCGGAGACTCAGGGTGGCTTACAATGCGTTAAGCAATAGCCTTCATACTTTTGTATATACCTGCTTAGTAGGGCTTTCGGGGCCCCCCAAGTGGTGTTCTTTTTTTATAGAAAGTCAGCTTATTGCCCCCACAATCCGGGTCCTCATTTTACCCACCTTGAAAGGATGGAAGGCTGAGTCAACCTTGAGCCTGGTGAGATTTGAACTTGCAGTAATTGCAGGCAGCTGGTGCTACTTAACAGCACTTTAGTCTGCTGCGCCACCAAGGCTCATTTTGTGGAGTCTGTCATAATTTTAGTCGCTAAGCAACAGGTTCCATTATTGGCTTTTGTGGAAGCATATGATATTGGCATGGTTTAGCAAATATTGTCTCTAATGCATTAGATGTTGATCCAATTACAGTAGCTACTGTAAAAGTTTGTGGACCGGTAGTACAGCGAATTTGTAGGACTTGTGAAACCTGAGATTACAGTTGTGTGTCCCCCACTCCTTGGACAATACATAGAAAGGATTAAAACATCAACATCCACATACTCAGATACCAGATACCATCTATGAGCCAGCCAACCCATAAAGGCTACCATAGGGACACCCTGTTATCGACTCTTAAATTCTTGTAGCTGTTGCATCCAGAGAAGAGTCCCTAAAACTAATCAGGACTAAAACTGATTTGTGAAGGGAAAAAAAACCCCCATATTTTTCCTGTAGCATTCTAATGTGAATGCAGTGAAATCACAATCCACTAGTTTACAACAAAACTAGTTTATTTAAAGATCAAGAGGCTGTTTCAATGTCATTGATTTTCTTTGCTTGCATGGAAGTGGGCCTCAATGGTTGTTCACTGTCTTAAAGTGGTTGCTTTTTTTTTTACTCCTTTTATAATCCATCTCTTCTTTTTCTGAAGGGTCATTTCAGTCTAGAGCCACTTCATATTATAGCTTATGCTCTTAATAATTCTGGTAATTATGGCTGCTATTGCAACCCCAACTTACTTGAGAAAGGGTATTTTCACAGGAAGGGACTGCCAACTCAAGAAGTCCATGCCCTTTTCTCAAAAACTAAACTTGCTAGTGCTTGCTTCCAGCAGAGATAATAAATTAACAACGAGGGCAGATCTAGCCTACAGATTTAGCACTGATGTAACAGTAATTCTTTCTCTCCCTCCTTCCCTCCCTTGAAATGTTGGCTGCTGGAGTGCTGAGGGCAGGTATTTGGTAATGTGGAGTACACTCAAGCCCTTCACCAAACTTGAGTTGCCAGATGAATATATTGCAGAAATGATATAAAATCCTTAGAATTCTATCATGGGGGTGCATTGCAAACCAAAAATAGGCCATTCCTGGTGATGGCTTAACATGATTTAAGGAGCCGAGGTGGCGCAGTGGTTAAGAGTGCAGTACTGCAGCTACTTCAGCTGACTGCTAGTTCAGCAGATCAGCGGATCAAATCTCACCGGCTCAAGGTTGACTCAGCCTTCCATTCTTCTGAGGTGGGTAAAATGAGGACCCAGATTGTTGGGGGCAATAGGCTATTTAGTATACTGTCTTTGGCGTAAGTCGCCCAGAGTCCTCGGAGAGTGGGCGGTATAGAAATATGACTAATAAAAAATAAAAATGGGGAGTGGTTAGGATAGGGTAGAAAAGGGAGTCTAGCTGTGACTTGAATGTGGATGTTGCCCAAACTTTCTTACTTCCATCCAGTGGTGAAATCCACATTTTTTATTACCTGTTCTGTGGGCATGGCTTGGTAGGCATGGTGTGGCTTGGTGGGCATGGCTTGGTGAGTGTGGCAGGGGAAGGATACTGCAAAATCTCCATTCCCTCCCCACTCCTGGGGGAAGGATATTGCAAAATCTCCATTCCCACCCCACTCTGGGACCAGCCAGACGTGGTATTTGCCGATTCGCCGAACTACTCAAAATCTCTGCTGCCGGTTCTCCAGAACCTGTCAGAAGCTGCTGGATTTCACCCCTGCTTCCATCCCTTTGTTTATAACTGAAGAATCTTGAGTTGTTCATTTGCTTAGGTTTTTTTTTTAGAGATATTGTTTTCATATACTTCCTATTGTAAAAAATGTCAGGAAAGAGAGCCACTTTTATGTATGGTTAAGGCACTAGTTTGAAACTGGGAGATTGAGGGTTGTGGTCCTTTGGCACAAAACCAACTGGGTGATCCTGAACTAGTCACTCTTTCTTAGCTCTAGGAAAGAGGCAATGGTAATCCAAGGAATTTGTCCAGGCAGTTGCAGAAGTCAAAAACTGTCTTGAAGGTGCAATAGCAATAGTACTTAGACTTATAAACTGCTTCACAGTGCTTTCCAGCCCTCTCTAAGCGGTTTACAGAGTCAGCATATGGCCTCCAACAATCTGGATCCTCATTTTACCAACCTCAGAAGAATGGAAAGCTGAATCAACCTTGAGCCAGTGAGATTCAAACTGCCAAACTGCTGGCAGCTGGCAGTCAGCAAAAGTAGCCCGCAATATTGGAAAACTTTAAATAATAATGCATACTTTTTTTTTTAGTGAATGTACCTCTCACCCTTAGTATTTAGTTAAATATAGGTTTTGAATATTAGATAGATGGGACTAGAAAAGGAAGTACAGATTACAGTTAATGAAGAACACTTAAATGCAATGTATAATGATAGAATGAAACAAAATAATTTAAGACTGAACATATTCAAGGATATTTTTGATCAGTAAACCCAGAAGTTAATTTTAAAAGTGTCTGACCTTTACCAGCCCAAGAAAGGCATAGAACAACCCAGACAAAGTTCAGTTCTTTATTTTCTTATATATGACAGACAGAATCTTGCCAGACTAAACCTTTACTACTATCATCCCAATGGATATACTCTCTTCCTCTATCTCCTATTTAGCTCTGGGCTGTGTTGCCTCTTACACCACTCCCTCCTTGAAATGTGCTCCATCCTTCTTTGAAAACTGCTGCTTCACTTAGTCCATCACAGCCTCTATAGATAGACTGTGTCTAAAAGATGTTATAGAATAGAAACAAGAGTAAGACTGATATGGAAAAAGATGCTATACTGAAAAGAAAGCAGCTGGTGTCTTAATTATAAATGACATACAAACAACAAATAAAGTAGTTTGGATAATTTTCCTATTTTGGACTTGTAAAAAACAATTTATGGTTTTGAAGAATTTTGTCAAAAGAAATAAGGAAAGAATGAAAAGAAATCAAGTTATATAACACTATTTGAATGGACAAAGATTAAGATTAATAGAGGTAAAAGGAAGGAATATAAATTTGGTTTATTTGATCAAACTTAAAATAGATACGTTGTTATCTTTGGTACCCTTTAATGGACTTGGGTTGACACCAAGATTGAAATGGCTTCAGGAATCGGTTTATAGACAGAAGATGGAAATGGGAAAAAGAGATTATTTGTTGTATTTTAAGAGAGGAAGAAGTTTACTAAAATTGTTTATGCTTGTGATGAAAGTGGGAGGTCACTTCTTTATATTTTTTTCTTTATTACAGTCTTATTTTTCTTTCTTTTCTATTTCTGTTTCCATTTTCTCCCTTTTCTTTCTTTTCTGCACTTTCTACTCTTTCTATTCTATTCTCTTTCCAGTTCTTACTATTTGTAATTATGATTACAAAGAGAGAGAGAGAGACAGAGAGATGAGCATAGACTATTCCTAATTTATTGTTTCCCTGCATATTCTTTTAATAAAATGCATAACCTTCATGAGGTTATACAATATATTGTTTGCATTGCTTGAGAGGTAATACAATTTCTTAAATTTCATATTATGTGTGCAGTTGTTTCTAGGTAAAAAAAAAGCATGTTAAAGCAATATGGTGGGTTTAAAAAGAAACTTAATAGGGTCAAAGTGAAAGAGGTATACACTTGTGTGTGTTAAATATACTCCTGCAGTCAAAACACAGAAATGCTCACAGTACTGACCACATCTTTACAATCCATCTTTAAAACAAATTGCTCCCAATAGTCCTTCTTTTAAATCGATTGATTTGCTCTTCAAGTCCACCTTTAGAATAAATTGTTTTGCCCTCCTCCAATCTACCTTTTAAGTAAATTGTTCCATTCCCATAAAAACATTGATTTTATTTGCTTGGCTGCTTGGCTGATCTTTGAGAAAGGCAGAGCATGCCGGTAGATTCTCCCATAGGCCCAAGCTGAAGTCAGGGAGAAGAAGGTTAGAAATCAGGAAAGAAAGAAGGAAGTGATGTGGTTTGGCAGCTGCGGTAGAAATGAGTGGCAGTGTGGTGGAGCTTGGAGAAGATAAGGGGACTCTAGACCCCATTTTCAAGACTCTAGATCAGGGGTCCCAAACTTGGCCGCTTTAAGACTTGTGGACTTCAACTTCCAGAATTCTCCAGCCAGCTATGCTGGCTGGAGAATTCTGGGAGTTGAAGTCCACAAGTCTTAAAGCGGCCAAGTTTGAAGACCTCTGCTCTAGATTGTACACTTATGTGCACAAACTGGAATAATACATTGCAGCATTAACGACATTTAACTTTGCCCGTGGTGCAGTTATGGCCGTAGAGGTTGCAAATTCTGGCTTGTTTGTTTGTTTGTTTGTTTTATATGCTGCCCTTCTCCGGAGACTCAGGGCGGCTTACAATGCTTTTAAGCCTTTTAAGCCTTCATACTTTTGTATATACCTGCTTAGCAGGGCTTTTTGCCCCCCCCCCAGCGGTGTTCTATTTTATACAAAGTCAGCTTATTGCCCCCACAAACTGGGTCCTCATTTTACCTACCTCAGAAGGATGGAAGGCTGAGTCAACCTTGAGCCTGGTGAGAATTGAACTCGCAGTAATTGCAGGCAGCTGGCAGCTAAATACTACTTTAACAGTAGTTTAGTCCACTGCGCCACCAAGGCTCTGTACACTATACAAGGCTTAGTGCATTGTGTGAACCTAGACAGTTCATGGTTAAACAAGCCAATGACCAGACATCTTCTCTCAAATAAACGCACAAACCTTGATAAAATCTTGTCTTTGGGCATAGAAATGCTCTAAGTCTTTATGCTTAAGTTCTTTCTATCTGTTAATTTTTTTCCCCAAAACCCAAACAACTTAGTTATCATTTACATGTCTATTTTTTTTACTGAGAAGTTGATAAAAAAAAATGCTCCTTTTAAAAATGAAATAGGTCAAGAGATTTCAACAAAACAGTTGGTTTAATTAAGACTGCTATTGTCTTGACTGCACTCATTTATGATTTGCTCAGATTTTTGTAGGCTTGCTCAGAGTGGTGGCAAAAGTGCAACTCTTATCATAAATCATGAGCTTTTGTTTGTTGCTAATAATTGTTTTCTTCAAAATAAATAAATAAATTGCTTCGTACCAGGTTGAGCTAAAGACTGTTGCCTTTACTCCTCCGTGTTACATCTTCCCTCATGCTATAATTCCACCTTTCCTGAAGCAGTTTATTCTGGTACTGAAACTTCTAACATACTAAATTTGGTGTAGACTCCATCTTTATTTTTTTTTCCTTTGTGATATGAATTATCAGTTTATATACAGATGAAAACCAGGTTTATGTATCTCCTCTGGAAAACTTCCCCTGGTAGTTTCTGTAATCGGATCACCTGACTGATAAGGAATACCCTAAACGTAAACCCAGCTCAATACTTAAGGCAATTTTCCAACCAGGATACCATACAATTACAAATAAGATGCCTCTGTGTATTTGCAGAAGTGTCGTAATCTTGAAATACAGTTGAACTCGTTTACAGAGTTTTCTTTGGGGGAAAAAAAACCCTCATTTTGAGAGAATTCAAAATTGGTCAACAATATTGAGAAGTAAGTTAAATATAACCAAGAATCCATGTATCTACCATTTAGGATGAACAGCATAATTGGTAGATTTTAGCTGAAGCATCAGTAGTTGCAGTGGGTCTAATATATTAAACATAAATGTGTAGGATACACTTTTTTTTCCCAAAGCCAACATTTTGGAGGATGTTATATTGCAAAGATGACCTTCCAGTGAAGAAGGGTTGTCCATTATTCTTGTGGATGTCATTATTATTTTACCGAGATGGTTTGCTTTTCAGAGGACTTCATCACACACCCCAAGTTAGCAGCTATTTTTTTTTTTGATGAAAAAAAGAAAGGAGGCACATTTTGAAAGTTTGTACTGAATGGATCTAGGAAAACGGCTTGGTATAGCAAAAAATAGATTGCACAAAATTAATACATTTTCTCATCTGTGCCAGGAATTTATAAAGAGAGGCATCATTAGCTATGGTTAAAAAACATGAGTAATGGGTAACAAGGAGTTTGGCAATCTTTCTGGATTGGTAAGGCACTAGTAAAAATGTCATAGCATTATCACTAACTGCCATGAGTGATGCAGTGGCGTAGTGGTGGAGCTCTCACCTCATGATCAGGAGGCTGTGAGTTTGATCCTCAGTACGGGCAGATATTTCTCTCTCTGGACACAATGAGTAAATATCAGCTGCAAACTCTGCATTGGTGAAAGGAAGGGCATCTGGCCAGTAAACACTCAATTCCATTCAGTTGCCTCGACTCTACCCCACAAAGGATTATGGGGTCATTAAAAGACAAAAAACAATATCATTAAGTGCCCTGAGGATATCTTTAATATTTTGACAACATTTTGTCATGATAATAGATAGTCTGTTTGTATAAGAGAAGAGCAGGTAGAGCTGGGGAGGGGGTGGGCAGAATTAAACCTGTCATCAGCTTAGGGTTGATACATTTCAATAAGCAATCCAAGTTCAACTCCTCCTGAATTCCATTGATCCTTATCTGGGGCTAATTTAATGTTGCACTTTAGTTTATCAGAATCTTGTGCATAAGCTTGAGTACATCTTCTATGCTGCACTCTAACAGATGGTCCTGATTACATGCGCCTGACAGTTTGGTGCAGTGGTTAGCAATAGCAATAGCACTTAGACTATATACCGCTTTACAATGCTTTACAGCCCTATCTAAGCAATTTATAGAGTCAACATATTCCTGTTGTGGTCCACCAGCAGCCTGCGGAGCTGGCAGCAGAGTTGGACAGTGAGGAGGCTGGGGAGGAACATGGGCCAGTCCTGGAGTCTGTGGAAGGCCCGGACAAGGACTCTGTGTTGGAGGCAGAGATGGGGCCAGGGTCATATGGGAGTTATGCATGGACTCCGGAGTCTCCAGAGTCGGACATCAGAGAGGCAGAGGAACAGGAGGAGCCTGTTCCTAGTGCGTGCATGCACAGAGCTGTCAGAAGACAAGAACAGTTAAAACTAAAGGGACGACTCAGGAGTAAGGCCTGGAGATGATTGGCCCCTCCCATAACGCTTAAAAGAGGAGCAAAGGAACATGGGCCTTTTACAGGAAAGCAACGTTGTTAATTCTGTTCCCAGTCAGCATCTCTGTTTGATTCAAGTACGTCTTTGGCAACATGTCAAGGGAGATAAAACTTGATGATTATCCCGAAGGACTTCTCCCGAAGGACTTTTTGCAACTAATTGGGACTCAGCTGTGAATGAACATAATTCACAGCTGTTGCAATAAAAGAGGTTTTTGGGACTACTTGTCTGGTTTAATGATTCAGAAAGCCGAGGTCACAACAATTCCCCCCAACAATCTGGGTCCTCATTTTACCCACCTCGGAAGGATGGAAGGCTGAGTCAACCTTGAGCCTGGTAGGATTTGAACTGTTAAATTTCAGGCAGGCAGCAGTCAGCTTGCAGTACTGCACTCTAACCACAGTTGGAGCAATTGTTCCTCTTCCGTTTGGGCAGTTTCCTTTCTGCTTAGGTGGAAAGAGCTTGTTTTCAACAAGATGCTGTTGCACTTTAGGACAGCGGCTTCAAAATACACAAAGTTCACATTTGAGAGGCAAGTTTTGCTCCATGACAGATAACTGGTCTTAATGTATGGATCATCCTAGGATTGCTCAAGCTATTAACCATTAGTGCTATTAGGAACTGTCATAATTCTTTAATGTCTGTGTGCCCTGCCTTCATTGACATTTATACTCCAATGTGTGTGTGTGTGTGTTTATTTATATTTCCATCTCATATACTAATTGGTATATTAATATACTAATGAAGAAAACATGTTGTATGTGTTATGAAGCGGTCTTTATGCAGTAAAAGCATATATCCTTGAAATAAGTTTAAATCAAAACCCAGGCGTTAGAACAGCAAGTCTTCAATTAAGTAGTTTAAAAGCTTCATTTATTAAAGATTCTGGTTGTAGAATTCATGGCAATTTTCTGATGTCTTCAGTGCATCGTAACTATTGGAAGTAAGATAGCAGAGATTTGAACTGACTTTGAGCTCTCAGTGTGAACTCCAAGCATTGTAAGATGGGTGATTATGTACTGTAAGTGTGTTCCAGGATTCTCTGGAATTATTTTCTCCCACATTAAGAACCAGCATTAATTGGTCTGAAGACTTCTGTCAAAAAGAGTGTTTGTGCCTTACGCCTTTCTTCTAATTATTGCTAGAGGAGTGAAGGGGAAAATTCACACAAGATAAAACACTTCAAACTATTTTTTCTTCCTTCCTGACAAGATGGGAAATCTTTCGCTTTTGCTTGGGTTGCATTAAAATAACCTTCCTTGACTAGGCCAAACATTTTATCTTCTACTGCATTCTGTGTCATGCAAAGGCTAGAATAGGTAGACTTCTGCTGCACTGCACGTCTGTGTTTCGAGAACAGTTACAAGGGCATTCTCTTAATACAAGAGCAAATTGTAATGTTCCTTGCTTGAATGTGCCTTGCTCTCCAGCATCTCCCAGCAGGAAGTTGGAACCAATCAGCACATGAGGTCCCTACCTCTGCACCATATACCTCTCAGGGATTTGGGAGGTGCTTGCTTAGGCCCATCTGCAGCCGTTGATGCTTACCCATCAACCCCTTTGCAGTATAGGAGTGCAGGAATAGGATAGTGTCAAGGTTCCGACGGATGCCCTAATTAAATCATTAGCCTTGAGCCAAGCTTCAAAAGAAATACAGTTATTTATTGGGAGCTCCATGTTGGCATGTTCCCAAATGAAACCAACTCTGACCCCACGTAATTTACAGCCTAATCATGACCCTCCCCCAGGTGTGTCATCAATCACATTCACCAACAGAGCAATTTTGCAGGTTGTAAAGATCACTCCCCTCTGGCTGCTGTGGGTAACCCTGGATGACAGCCTTGAGAAAGATATGTCTGGAACGTGCTCCTGTCTTTGGCTGCCCATCGGTTTCCCATCCCCCTTGCCTATGGCAACTCGAGAGCAGACCAGGGATGATTTGTGAGTTGACGGATAGGGTAGGGTAGGGTAGGGTAGGGTAGGGTAGGGTAGGATAGGATAGGATAGGATTCTTTATTGGCCAAGGAATTTGTCTCCGGTGCATAAGCCCTCAGTGTACATACAAAGAACAAAGTGATAAAGTCATGGATTATCAATCATAAAATAGCAGAAATCATGACAGTTGTGGACAGTTGTGGTCAACTCTAAAGCAGTCTTAAGAGCTAACAAGAGCTAGCAGTCTTTAAAAGCTTGCAGTGCACCTGCAAGGCTCATAAGGAAAGAGTAATGGTATGTGGGAACGTCATTGGGAGATGGGCAACAAGGTGCAACCCAGGGAATAGTCAAATAAAATGGAGCTTAGCCCAGAGCTGGAATCTGGGTGGGGCAAGAGATACAGGAGAGAACTCCCTCATTTCTTACACTGTAAAAGGGCCAGAGAAAAGAAGTAGTTTCATACTTGAAACTTGAAACATAACAATATTCTGTTTCTTGTGAGGTCTACCTTGTAAGTTTGACAGAAGGTCCTGGTGTTCTTTTTTTCTGTTGTTTCAACAAATGAAGTGTTATGAAGTGTTTGCTGGGTGTATTAATAAGAATAAGAGTTTAATAAACCTGTATGTCACCCAACTCCCAATAACTCTGAAGATGGTACCGGCCTACAGAAAAAAAGTATTTACTAAATTTAAAAAAAAAGAAATTACAGGATGTAACTAAGTGACTTTCATGGTTTTACATTCAGGATTTGATGAACCTCATTGTGTTGTAAAAAGACTCTTCCTATTTCACATTCTTTAGAGGTTGGTTCTTCTCTATGTTGAGGTCCTTCCTACCAGTTTTCTAAGTAAGGCCTTGGGCTGTTGGCCCAGAGTCAGCCCTTGCTTCATTCAAGCTAAGGTGAATTTCAAAAAATGATTGAATATACATGGGGATACATATTCCAGAGGTTAATATTAGAACTGAGGTGATGTTTTCATGTTTAGTCAGCTTTTTTTCATTAAACATCTGGAAATTGTTAATGGGAGATAAAAAGGAAGATCTTTTGTTGACGTATGAGAGAAAAGTGCCTAAAAAAACTGGATGATTTTGTGCAAGTCTCTCTGTTTCAACCCTAGGATGGAGGACAATGTTGCTTAGAAAACTACTAGGACTTGTCCATTAGTCACCTGGTGCCAAGGCATAAATGCATGTATATCTATAAATACTGTCGGCGTTCCAGAAAAAAACCCAATTCCAAGTAAGAACTCCTGAAGCAAGCATTTTTCAAAGTTCCATTTACTAGAACAGGTAAACTGGCACATCTGAGAAAACCTGAATCTTTGAGATCCAGCTTTTCCCTCAGTAAATCAAAACCCCCAAAACCATCCTCTCACTCCTCAGTCGATCACATGCTCCAATCACCATCAGTCCCATCTTGAGACAGCACTCCGACCACTCCTTCACCAGATGCAGAATTGGCCTGACCTTGACCCAAACCCTCTACTAAATCCTCTCTCCTACTTTCCCACACACGAGAAGGTGGCAGCATGGAAGCTTCCGGCCTAATATGGCTTCCAAAGCTGACAAATACATAAATGCTGTGACGGAATCGGTAGTAATAATCTCAGCTAGTAGAAGCCACAACAAACATCTGAAATGACACCTAACGAATGATTGCAGAACAAGGACATATTGACAACCATTGTTTTTGTTAAAAAGAACCACAAAACCTTGCTCCAAAATCCCTTGTCCAGGTGGGTTGCTAGGCATTCATTATACTTCCCAAGCTCCTGTTTTGTATTCTTTGGAGACTCATGTGACATGTTGTCACTGAAAATAGCAGTGCTGTTTCCTGCCCATTTGTGATGAAAAGCCAAAGGGAAAAAAAAAAGCCACTAATGTGTTCATCCCAAGATATACTTAAAAAGTGACAAGAACTCAATCTCGCCAAACCATTAAAAAGAATAAATAGTCTACAGTAGTGGCCAACATTGTGGAAACCTTTTGGGAAAAGTGTATTTTTGAGGTTTGATGGCTAATAACACCACTTTTTTTCGGAGTAGTACCATAAAATTATATATCAATGGAAAGATAATTTAATCAAGAATGCAATGCTTTTCAACCTTTGTTTGAGAGATAAAAGTGGCCCTTTTTGTGGAATTCTGGATTTTAGGCCAAATTCCTGCAGTCTGCGCCGAACAGTCCTTGCACTCAACTTCACATTGCATTGCACCATGTTATCTTGCGTACACCAAGATCAGGGCCGGGTTCTAAATATTTTTACTACCGGTTCTGTGGGTGTGGCTTATTTTGTAGGCATGGCTTGGTGGGGGGGGGGTTAATGTGATTGGGTGGGCGTGGCCAACTTTTAACTTTTAAAAGCATTTTTTCTACAACTTTAAGAGGTTGCAGAAAAAAAATGCTTTTAGAAACCTCTGACGATCAAGCAACTCAGCTGGGATCATTAGAGGCTTTTAAAGGCTTTTTTTTTTCTACAACCTCTTAAAGTTGTAGAAAAAATGTTTTTAAAGCCTCTGATGATCCCAGCTGAGCCACGTGATTATCAGAAGCTTTTTTTTTAACTTTTAAAAGCATTTTTTCAGCCAAAGAGGTTGTAGAAAAAATGCTTTTAAATGCTTCTGACGATCCCAGCTGAGTCGCGCAATCATCAACTTTTAAACTTTTAAACGCATTTTTCCGGCTGAAGAGGTTGTAGAAAAAAATGCTTTTAAAAGTTAAAAAACCAGCCTCTGATAATCGTGCGGCTCAGCTGGGCACGGAGGGGGGGGGGGCAGGGATTTTTGCTACCACCTGCTGCCATCGCTACCAGATTGGGCGATCCGGTCTGAACTGGGAGCATTTCATCCCTGCATTTTTTTCCCTACAACTTCTTTGGCCAAAGAGGTTGCAGAAAAAAATGTTTTTAGAAGCCTCTGATGATCAGGCAACTCTGCTGGTCGTCAGAGGCTTTTAAAGGCATTTTTTTCCCTACAACCTCTTCAGCTGAAGAGGTTCTAGAAAAAATGCTTTTAAAAGCCTCTGATGATCCCAGATGAGCTGCACAATCATCAGAGGCTTTTTTTTTTTTAACTTTTAAAAGCATTTTTTCGGTTGTAGAAAAAATGCTTTTAAAAGCCTCTGACGATCCCAGATGAGCCGCACAATCATCAGAGGCTTTTTTTTTTTACTTTTAAAAGCATTTTTTTGGTTGTAGAAAAAATGCTTTTAAAAGCAAAAAAACCCAAAAGCCTCTGATGAAGTGGGCAGGGTAAGCAAGCAGCAACCGGGCCGAGGGCTGGTTCAGGGGCCTGGCCAGCCAATGTTATTACCGGTTCTCCGAACTACTACAAATTTTTACTACCAGTTCTTGCAAACCGGTGCAAACCGGGAGCAACCCACCATTGACCCAGATGATTTTCTTCTGTCACGTAGGCACAGTCTCTTAATTTTTCTATCATCGCCTGCTGTGCCTTTACCAGTGTGGTTTTGTAGTGACTGAGTCTCCTTCTACCTCTTCAAAAACTTATAAATGCCATCTTTGGTTAAGTTTCCACCAATTTTTATTCTAATTTCTTTATAACTGTAGCCTTGTTCACTTAATAATACTATTTTACATCGCTTTCTGGGCGACCAGTCAACTCTTTGCACCATTACTTTAATTTTATTATGTTTTACGAGCTCACTAAATGAAACAACACAAAAAAACCCCAACCAACTTGATAGCGATCACCTAACACACTGACAAATGTCCTCCTCCCAGCTTCAATGCATGACATCAGTAACTGAATCCTACAGGGATCTGATTGGCTCATTGCCAAAACAAGATGACACCTGATTGGCTCTCTAAACACTCATGCTCATTGGCTACAATCAGATGAAGCTACCTGATATCAACCTAAGCAAGTTGTGCTTCCTTTTTCTGGCTATTTGGCTATAACTTTTCATAGAATACAGATAATTGAACAAACTATGTCGCATTACATTCTTATCTTTACATTGATATATAATTTTATGGTACTACTCCAATAAAAGTGGTGTTATTAGCCATCAAACCTCAAAAATACACTTTTTCCAAAAAGGTTTCCACAATTTTGGCCACTACTGTATCTCTGATCTTTTAGTTAATGTTATTTGTGCATGAGACAATGTGACATGCTAGTTAAGGTATTGGAAACAAACCAGGTTCAAGTCAAACTACAAGTCATGGAAACCCACTGAATGCCTTGGGGTCAATCATTCTCTTTTCTCTCACTCCAGCTTACTTCACAGGGTTGGTTTTGTGGAAAAAAAACAAGTGGACAGATATTAGTATAAATTCTCTTCAGTTCCTTGGGACAACAATTGGATAAAAAGAAAAAAGAGCAACAACTTAAATAAATTGTCTAGTCATTAGCTGTTAAAAGAAATAAGTTAACTATTTGGTCTTGGCGCTTATAAAGGTGCTTTCCCCAAGATCATTCTACCAACTTTGAAACTCTGAAGTTAAATTTTGACTGGGATTTTTTTTTTGGTTATTTTTTTAAAAATATCTCCCTCACAAGTTCTGGTGAGGAAGGAACAAGTAACTCAGCATGTAGTGACACAACATACTTTGCTACTGTTAAATGAGCAATGATTTATTGAATTAACCCAATCTCCCTAAATCACCATGACATACTGAAATATTAACTGCAAGGGTTGGTTACTTGGAACACATTATCCTTAAATAAAGCTGGCTAATTGCTGTCTCATAATATTTGTGAGACAGTACTTGTAACAATTTGCCCCATAATATATTTTTTAAAATTTATTTATCTATTTCCTTGTATATCGCCTCAGGCTGGCATTATACTTCGCCACAAAAATATTGTTCATCTGAGATTCAAATAATTCATCAGTAACAAAAAATACAGCTGACATATAACCTCTGGCTGACATAACCACAGCCATGATAAGTAATTAAAATCACCATTTATAGGGGAGAAAAATGGCAGGCTCTGAATATGCACTTGTACTTTCAAAAATATCCCAATAAATTTAGCGAGGCAATGTGTTTTGCATGGTTATATGGTTTGGAATCAAGTTTATGCCAATTGGCATTGATTGTAAAGAACCACGGATCCATATATATATTTTTGAAAACCACTTTACCATCAACTGGTCTATAGTCTTAGGCGGAAGATGTACTTTGGTGAATAAAATAATCCAACAAAACTGAACTAAGGTAGATAGTGCACAAAATGTATACATTTATTTGTCCATTCAGCCTGGTGTTGCTTGTTCGATTGACATTTGACAGCAGCTCTCCAGGCAGTGGTCTTGATTCTCTCCCAACACTTCTTATCTCCTTCTTTCAACAACAGGTTGAAGGAATTCAACCTGGGGCCAGCCTCATGCCAAGGATGAGCTATAATCCGCTTTTGTACTTAAGAATTCTGCCTTCAGTATTGTAGGTGTCACAATTTCAGCAAATAGAAATACTACCTACTTAGCAGGCAGCTGGCGACACTTCACCTCATCATTGCAGTGGGACACCCATGGGTCTGTTCAAGAGACAGTTCTTGGATGTTATACACTTCTAATTTTGAGGATTGATATTTATTTATACTCTAAATTTCATTCCTTGCCCAAGTCATCGTAACAACCGTCAAGATCATAAAAAATGAAATATAATAGCCCTACCAAAGGATCATTATTTGTACCTTTATTTGTACCACTTATTTGTACCCTATGACTATCATTAAGTGTTGTACCTTATGATTCTTGACAAATGTATCTTGTCTTTTTATGTACACTGAGAGCATATGCATCAAAGACAAATTCCTTGTGTGTCCACTCACACTTGGCCAATAAAGAATTATGTTCTGTTCTGTTCTGTTCTGTTCTGTTCTGTTCTGTTCTGTTCTGTTCTGTTCT
>WNWU01000019.1:5287016-5303218 GCA_012654045.1 Ptyas mucosa | reverse complement strand
TCTACTCTACTCTACTCTACTCTACTCTACTCTACTCTACTCTACTCACCAATGGAAGATCTGAAGAAAGCCAGTCATATCCACATTTATACCAGTCAGCTGAAGGATTTGGAAATGTTCTGCCAAGTGCCCAAACATTGGCAGAGAAATCTCAAATTGAAGCAATTTCCCCATTCACTCAGGAATACAACTGGCACCAAAGAAGGAAACATTTAGATTATGTAGGCCTGGGGTAATCACATAAGAAATATAAGAAAACATTAAAGTTGAATTCTTTGACTGTGTGGTTGATTACTCAGTCAGTCAACTGAAAAAAGAATTAAAGGAACACAGCAGTATATGTTTTTTATATGATTTTCCCAAACTCCTGGTTATAGTTGAAAAAAGCTTATTTATTCATCAAAATTTGTAAAGCTGCCCAGCTCCATAATAACACAATACCAACGATTCATGGGACTAAAGGCAATGTTAGCAATATTAGCACATGATGTCATGCATAGTACTGATGCATGTGATTTGGGTGATAAACCAAAATGCCTTTGACAGTACATTTCAACAGGATTAGTATTCAATTATTATTAGACTATTTTTATTCTGCTTTTATTATTTTATAAGTAACTCAAGGCAGCAAATATACTGTACATAATTATATTCTTCCCCCTATTTTCCCCATAGCAGCAACTATGTGAGGTGGGTTGGGATGAGAATGAGTGACTGGCCCAAAGTCACCTAGATAGTTTTTGTGCCTAAGGTGGAATTAGTACTCACCATCTCCTGGTGATTGGCCCAAAATCATCTAGTTGCTTTCATGCTTAAGATGAGACTAGAATTCACAGGCTCCTGGCAAATGGCCCAAAATCAGCCAAGTGGCTTTCATGCCTAAGCGAGGACTAGAACTGACAGTTTCCTAGTTTCTAGGCTAGTACCTTAATCACTACACCAAACTGGCTAGGAGAAGAGATTTTGGATCAATTGTGGATCAACTTTGGGTTATATGTGTGCATCTATATATGTTTGCATTTTGTTGATCAGCTCATACTTTCCTTTACAGTTGCCAGTTGAGAACATATCACTGGTGACGCAGTAGTTAGAATGCAGTATTGCAGGCTGACTCTGCCCACAGCCTGGAGTTCAATCCTGATGTTCTCAAGATTGACTCAGCCTTCCATCCTTGAGAGGTCGGTAAAATGCTTGTTGGGGGCAATATGCTGACATTGCAAACCACCAGAGAGTGCTATAAAGCACTATGGGATAGTATATACATCTATGTACTATTGCTATTCACCAAGCTGAAATTAGTAAATACATAGCTATGTTCCACAATGATGTGGAACGCTACATCATGTCTACAATGATGTAGACATGACTAGATGTCTTTCAACTATTTCAACTTTTGAGTTCGCTGGAAGCAAACTTCACATCTTTGCAGTCAAAAAGTCTAGAGAAAGTGCTGCTTAAAATGTTCCAAATGGGACTATCTGGTTTTTCTTTGAAGACATTTTGCTTCTTATCCAAGAAGCTTCTTCAGAACTGTAGAAGCTTGTTGGAGGAGAAGCTAAACGTCTTCAAAGAAAAACCAGAAAGTCCAGTTGCCTCTTGAAGAAGCACCTTTGGGACAACCATGAGTGACAACCTCCATAGACCTGCTACTTAAAATAGATGTGGTTATTATATATATATATGTGTTTTCTGAGGTTTTCGTGGGTGTTTGTATGTAGGTCTTTGGATATTCGGGTTTTCTCCCGCGTAAAATTGGAAGTGTCTTGGCGACGTTTCGACGAAGTCTCATTCGTCATCTTCAGGCTGGTGTTCTCGGCTTCGTGCTTCCAGGAGCAATGTGTGATCGCAGCTATTTCCTCCTTTTAACTGCCAATGGGGGTGGGAGCAGCTCACCAGCTCAAATCCCCCTGCAACTCAGACTAACCCAAACACAACCAAGCCCCCACCCAAACAGAGCACACCCCCATCCAATCAGAGCACAGCCAGGCCCCCAACCAATCAAAGCACACCTCCACCCAATCAGAACACAGCCATGCTCCCACCCAATCAGCTCCCACCCCCACTGGCAGTTAAAAGGAGGAAACAGCTGCGATCACACATTGCTCCTGGAAGCATGAAGCCGAGAACACCAGCCTGAAGATGACGAATGAGACTTCGTCGAAACGTCGCCAAGACACTTCCAATTTTACGTGGGAGAAAACCCGAATAACCAAAGACCTACATATATATATATATATATATATATATATATATATATATATATGTATGGCCAAAAGACCCAAGTGGTGGCTGTGCTCATGAACTTTAAGTAAATCTTAAGAATAGAACAGAAAGACAGAACTCAGACCTCTGAAAGTTTTGGATAAGCATGGAGGCCAGTTTTCCATTTCAGCTCCCTTGCAGGCATTAAAATATTGTGCCCATGCCCTGGGAATACAGTAATCTCAACCATGATGGGCACCACTGAGCAGGAAATATTTCTCCCTGCTCAATTTTCAGTGCAAATGCTAACTATAAATAGTCAACTCTGAGTCTCCTGTTTCTCCATTTTATGGTTCTTTGTTTTTAGAAAACAAAATTGGACTGGACGTCCCTTCAATTAAAAGACTGTCCTCTGGCAGTCCTTCAAAGAGGGAGCTGGCATCTGATTTTCCTTGCAATCATAGACGATCCTTTTAAAAGTTTTGTCATGTTCAATAAACTTCACAGTACTGAATGTTCATTCAAGGAATTCAAGTGAAGGCAATTGTTTTAAAAAAAGAAAGGGAAAGGGTAGAATCATGAATTTTGTTTACTGTACTTAACTACATTTAATAATAAATCAAGCTAGAGGTTTATGCGTAGGTAACACACACAAATCAACTTGAAGGGGCATATCAGAAGAAGAGAGAATAAGAATGGAAAATGGTACAGCAACAAAATTGCTATTTTGTTTTGAGGGATAGAAAACTAGTGGTGTGAAAAAAATAAGGAACAAGGCAAAAAATAGGAATTATTTTAGATGACCTCTGAGATCCTTTGCAGCTTTTTTGATTCTATGTAATGTCTTTCTCACATATACTTTTCTCTACAACATGTTCAAATTAACTAGCTTTTTTCATAACATGTGTGTGATGTGTATAATGCATATTAGAAAGTGATAGGGATCTGATCAGCTAGCAGCACCAGGTACCTGAGTCATTGCCCTCCTGTCCTCTGCAGACTGAGGAGAAGAAAGGATGTGCAGTGAAACAATCAAGGTCTCTTCCCGGAAAACATGCGTCAATCAAAGCAAATAATACAAAGTTAGAAGGACAAGTAATTTGATTTGGTATTCAGTACAATGGGGTTGTACTGTTGAAGTAAAGGTTTGATTCAAAGGAGATTCAGGCAAATTATCCCTTCAAATAGAAATATTGAATTTAATAATCAGATTGATCCAGGACATCAAAGTAGGGATCAGTAAGTTGCTTTGGAGAAATTCAAATACGATTTGAGAATTTGATGGATTCACCGGTTGTATAGAATCTCAGATCTGTTGCAGCTTTCCTTACAGGTGTGAGAAAGGTGAGGGTGGGATTGTGAGGTATGATGGTTCTTTGATACTGATGAAGAAAGAACTGGAGAAGATAACAAAACACAAAGACCTGCAAATAGAAATAGAACAACTACGGCAAAAGGAAGCAAAGATCGTTCCAATAGTCGCAATGTACTTTTTCAAGAGGCGACTGGACTTTCTGGTTTTTCTTTGAAGACGTTCCGCTTCTCATCCAGAAGCTTCTTTAGCTTCTTCAAAGAAAAACCAGAAAGTCCAGTCGCCTCTTGAAAAAGCACCTTTGGGACAACCATGATCTGGGCAACTGAGAATCTTCTTAGATATCATTCCAAAAGTAATAAGTACCTTGGGTTCAATCCCAGAACAATTGGCTTACCACTTGAATACCATTGGCATTGACAAATTCACCATAGGTTAATTACAAAAGGCAGCTTTACATGGAAAAGCTTACTCCCGCAATGATATCTGTAATACCATGAAATATCCACATCTGCCTATCCTAGGTCCTTGGGAAGGACGCAGTAGGTGGACAATAGTGCCAAATACAGTCTGAACATCTGGTTAATTGTGTGATAAACCGTAGATAAAAATATAATAACTAAATAAATTAAAAAGCCAAAAAAAACCCAACAACCCCAAGAAAACTCAAAGGGTAGACTTAACAGACTCCTGGGTCTTTTTCTGCTGTCAGTTTTCTTTGTTTCTATGACAGCATGATTCTTTGAAAGATCTGCAATTTGCTTTTGGAAGTTATTTTCAGTGACATTGTTTTTGTTTGTTCCTCCACTTATTTAACCATATGCTGTCCATATTCATTCCTTTGGATTTCTGAACAGAGAAATAAATATTTTAATGTACACCCCAAGCCTCCTTTCTTTCTGCTGCTTCAGCCAATGAGTTTTATGACATGCAAAAATCTTGACCTGAGCCATATTGTTCTACTGTCTTTTTAGCTGGCTCAGATTGATTGTATTTGGCAGCATTGTTTACTACTGAATGACAATTTGCCCTATATAGCAATACATGGAATGACCCTGGTATCAGGAATATGTTGATTTTCAGCTTTTAAGTGCAGCATATGTTCAGGTAAACAGGAATATATTTGCATGGATCTAAATAGACATGCACATTGCGCTGATATAATCAACCTTCAGATAATAACATTCTTTTGCACTGTTCATTAACCTCAAAGAACTCTGAGACATATTCATAAGCCTTCAAGTCCAGTACAGGAGATAATGTGATTACGACTATAATTAATTGGAAATAATACTGAAACTTAATTATCCCTGCCATATGCTCCCATGCATGCTAGGGAGTAAGATACTCAGATTATATCTATCCTCTGACTAGTGAATTGTGCATTCTGCATTGTTAAGCTAATCATATGCCTAATACTTAATGTCATTTAGAATATAATTAATTTCAGACAAATATGCAGATGGACAAAGAATAATCTACTCAGATTCCCATGCATAGATAACTATGGAGAAATGAAATATAACACTGTCGATACCTTGAGTATGCATTACATGCAAAGGCAAAAATAATACAGATTGTACTACGGGGGGAATAATATTTTACTTTTTAAAATTTTGCTTCAGTGGCTCAAAGTAATAATTTAAAGCAGGATGATCAACTTGTCATTAAACTGTGACAATTAGAGTCACATTTATGGAATATTATATTTTTTCCAATCATGCTAATAATTGTGCAATCCACCATTCATTAATATAAATGAAATAAATTAGGGCCACGATATTATAAAGAAAAAAAAATGTTGCATCCATTCAGTTAATTGTGATATCTTGTGGCTTGTAGCATCTATCTACCCTTCTAGTTACTGTTTATGTGTCATAAATGATTATAAAAATAATCTAACAAACTGTTTGTTGGAAGCCACCACACAGATGGATTTATACTGTCACCGAAGGCCTGTATGCTATAAATGTAGACATAAACTTAAGGATATTCCATATGAATGATTTTATGATTTTAATTGGTTGTAATGGTTTTCCATGCTTCTGTTTTATCTATCTATCATATTTTTGTTGTTGTTCTTGTAATTGTTTGAGACACCCAGAGTCATGAATGTGAGAAGGATGGCTATATAAAATGAAAGAAAGAAAGAAAGAAAGAAAGAAAGAAAGAAAGAAAGAAAGAAAGAAAGAAAGAAAGAAAGAAAGAAAGAATTGTTCTTCTCTCAGAGGAGTCTCTCTTTTCAACACACGGAAATATAATTTCTTCACATAATGATTATCTGAGAATAGGCTTTGTATAGAACAGGACTGTCAAAGTCGCGGCCCATGGGCCAATGTGTCATGCGCTGACCACGCCCTCACCCAGATTAGCAAAGGTGGAAAAAGTCCTGATACGTGGTTACGTGACGCCACCATGACGACACAGGTTTGACACCCTTGGTATAGAAGTATTCAATTAATTATCCTACCAGTGGAACTGTTACCATCAGTGGCATAGAGGCAGATCATTGTCTTCTGACATCCTACCTTTATTTTTATATATAAAATAGATGCGTATAATGTATCTGTGTGTGTGTGTGTAGAAGTATATACACACACACATTCATACAGTATATATGTGAATATATATGTATTTATGAAATAAATGTAAAATATTAACTACACTTGATATCCTATGTTTGTTTGTTTATTTATTTATTATTTATTTATTTTGTCAACAGGTATTAGATAACAGATATAAGTATAAACATGATTATGAATACATGAAATGGATTCAAATAAAAGGCAACATTAGGACAGGGATGGTAGGCACGCTGGTGCACTTATCCACGCCCCTTACAGACCTCTTAAGAATGGGGTGAGGTCAACAGTAGACAGTTTAAGGTTAAAGTTTTGGGGGTTTGGGAAAGAAACCACAGAGTCAGGTAGTGCATTCCAGGCATTGACCACTCTGTTGCTGAAGTCGTATTTTCTGCAATCGAGTTTGGAGCGGTTTACCTTCAGTTTGTATCTATTGTGTGCTCGTGTATTGTTGTGGTTGAAGCTGAAGTAGTTGTTGGCAGGTAGGACATTGTAGCAGATAATTTTATGTACTACGCTTAGGTCAGTCCGAAGGCGGCATAGTTCTAAGTTGTCTAAGCCCAAAATGGTGGCATAAAGTATTCTGTTGCGAACAGAGGAATGGAGGACTCTTCTCGAGAAATATCCCTGGACTCACTCAATTGTATTAATGTCCGATATCAACTACATATATCCTATGGGTTTAAAGTGTATGACTCTTGCTAATCTTTGTCCACTCATACAGAAATATATTTATTAATTAAAATTATATGCCACCTATCTCACTACTTGGAATATAGGAAGGCTTTCTATTTAACATTATTATAGAAATTCGATTCCCACAGAACCGTCTCATTGACTTGAAGAATGCCACTATGCAATTAGCCTTGGGTTCTCAGCTTCAGCTGCTTAGGTACATAAAGCGTCTATTATCTTCAATAAACTGAATCAAATGTTTAATATAACATTGTGGAAAACCTGTTTGATAGACTGTTATGTCTATCCGATACTAGTTGAGAAATACACAACTCACTTTACAATGCCTAAATCAATGTGGTAATTTTCACTTCTTTTGGTTTGTATCAGTTTTTATTATTATTCACATCTTATTGTGAATGATTTTTCTAGCAGCTTTGTGTTAATAATCTATTCTTTTTTCAAAAAACATTTCCTTGCCTTTGGCTACTGCTGGGAAACAGCTGCGATTTGAGATGTCAGCGTAGCCATTTACATCAAGTGTTGTGATTCACTGTTCGTGCTGCATCACAGAATTATTGGGTGTGGATCTGAGACAGTGAATGTCATGTTAGCTGAGCAAAAATATAACTATGTTTTCCCTGTGGTGAAAAAGTTTCCTTCTTCATCATAAAAGACAGCTAATTATTTTTTTCTATGAATTGTAGAAGTAATTATTAAAATATTAAATGGTTGTGGTATTGCCAAAGGTTGGCAATGCAGTGATTTTCCTGACCTTGTAAAGGTAAAGGTAAAGGTAAAGGTTCTCCTCGCACATATGTGCTAGTCATTTCCGACTCTAGGGGGTGGTGCTCATCTCCATTTCAAAGCCAAAGAGCCAGCCCTGTCCGAAGACGTCTCCGTGGTCATGTGGCCAGCATGACTGTAACCCAAAGGCATACAGAACGCTGTTACCTTCCCACCAAAGGTGATCCCTATTTTTTTCTACTTGCATTTTTTACATGCTTTCGAACTGCTAGGTTGGCAGAAACTGGGGCAAGTAATAGGAGCTCACCTCATTACTCGACACTAGGGATTTGAACCGCTGAACTGCCAACCTTTTGATCCACTAGCTCAGCATCTTAGCCACTGAGCCACAGCATCCCATTCCTGACCTTGTAGACATGGCCAAATATAATTTTCAAAACAGTTAATTTATTAAAACTAGTTATATGAAAAATTGGAGGTTGGAGGAAAGATATGAATTGTTTCTGAAGGAGCAGAAATATTGTACTTCTCCAGAGAAAGGGAGCCTTAAAAAAAGCCAATCATCCTATCATCACTTCTCAACTCTTGTTTCTTTTGCATCTCAAAAGCTTCTTTGGTTAGATGATGTAAAGAATAGCAGAGGAGGTAGGAAAACAAAGAAGGAAAGTTTATCTCTATGGTTGCTCTGGATGTGCCTTGCCAACATGAATTCTTAGGACTTCATTTTTCATGGTCCATCAGGAAAGCCTGATACTGTTCTGACCTAGGCTTCCGGAGTCAGTAAAACACACGAGTAGTCCCAAAAACCTCTTTTATTGCAACAGCTGTGAATTCTGTTCATTCACAGATGAGTCCCAAATAGTTGTAGAGAGTCCTTCGGGATAAGGCTGATAATCATTCACCTTTATCTCCTTTGACACGCTGCCAAAGACCTAATTGGCAAAGACACACAGAGTCCAGAATCAAACAGAGCTTCAGACTTTAAACTGCACAGAATTAACAACGTTGCTTCCTGCGTGCCTTTGCTCCTCTTTTAAGTCTTATAAGAGGGGCCAATCATCTCCAAGCCCGAGTCGTCCCTTTTGTTTTAACTGTTCTTACCTTCTAGCAGCTCTGCACATGAGCGCACTGGGAACAGGCTCCCCCTGTTCCTCTGCCTTGCTGAGGTCCAACTCTGGAGGCTCCAGAGGCAGCACGTACCTCCTAGATGGCCCTTTCTCTGCCTCCAATGCAGAGCCTTTGTCTGAGCCTTCCCCAGGCTCCAGGACTGGCCCATGTTCCTCCCCAACCTTCTCACTGTCCGACTCTGCTACCAGCTCTGCAGGCCGCTGGTGGACCACAACAGATACGTTCTCTATGAGCCAGTATGTCTGCAATATTTTTTCCCCTTGAACTGCAAAAGCTATTTAACAAACCATTTAAGGATGAAAGGCTGAAGTATGGACCTTGGCATCCTTCACATACCATATTTTTCGGAGTATAAGACGCACCGGAATATAAAACGCACCTACCTTTTTTGGTGAGGAAAACAAGAAAAAGAAATCTGTCTCTGCCTCTCAGCAATTTTGCTTCGTTGCAGCAAACAGCAAACAGCCTGCTTTACTTTCATTTTCGTTTTCAGCATAGCTTGATTAGCACAAGGAAAAAACAATCTGCTCCAGCAAATTACCTCCTTGCAGCAAGCAGCAGAGGCCCACACAAAACAGCTGAGAGCAAAACAGCTGAGAGTCGGGAGGCCGATCCAATCAACTTGTGCTAATTAGGCTGTTTCTTCTTGCTGCTTCCTGCAAGGAGGTAAATTGCTGGGAGGCAGAGGCCAAAGGGTGGAGGCCAGTGGGTGGATGGGGCTACATTCAGTGTATAAGACATACCTAAATTTTCACCCCCTTTTAAGGGGGAAAAAGGTACGTTTTATACTCTGAAAAAATATGATATATCAGAGTTTAGGAGCAATCGGACTCCAAGTAGGATGGTCAGAGTTTGCAGGGATTGTGGTCTAAAAATTCATCAGCCTTGCTAGCTGGGGACTTCTGGGATTTGAAGGCCATACAATTTAAAATTACAAGGTTGAGAAACATTGGTATAGATGCTATTGCTGCTGCTGCTGTTGATCCTGCCACCCCCACTACATCTCCCAAAATGTGTCAACTTGCCCATTCTGGATATGACAAACCAGGAGCTGAACTGGCTCCCTAATTTACCATCCTATCTGACGACATCCATCATGATTAATCCTGAAACATTACCAAATGAAATTAGAGCAAGTTACAACTCACTATTGGCAATAAGCTTGACGAACTGGATATTATGATATACTGTATGAATTTAATTTTTTTTTTCTTTAGAAGTCTCCTCATCATTTCTTAGTGTCTCACACTTGAAACATCGTTCAAAACATTTAATTATATTGTCATGGTTGAAAGGCTCAGGTAAAAGTCAGGCCAGTATTCATGCCAAAAGCTTGTTAAGCTAATAGAAAACATCTCTGGTGAATTGCTCTGAAGCAACGAGATTGATAGAAGTTCAATAAAATGTCCTTTAAAAATATCAGAATAGTTCAAGGTGCACGGAGTCAGTTTCTGGATATTAGAATAGAGTAGAATAACAGAGTTGGAAGGGACCTTGGAGGTCTTCTAGTCCAACCCCCTGCTTAGGCAGGAAACCCTACACCACTTCAGACAAATGGTTATCCAACACCTTCTTAAAAATTTCCAGTGTTGGAGCATTCACAACTTCTGGAGGCAAGTTGTTCCACTGATTAATTGTCCTAACTGTCAGGAAATTTGTCCTTAGTTCTAAGTTGCTTCTCTCCTTGATTAGTTTCAACCCATTGCTTCTTGTCCTGTCCTCAGGTGCTTTGGAGAATAGCTTCTTTGTGGCAGCCCCTGAGATATTGGAACACTGCTATCACGTCTCCCCTAGTCCTTCTTTTCATTAAACTAGACATACCCAGTTCCTGCAATCGTTCTTCATATGTTTTAGCTTCCAGTCCCATAATAATATTGGTTGCTCTTCTCTGCACTCTTTCTAGAGTCTCAACATCTTATTTGTTGAGACATATTGTTTCATTACAGGACATTGAACCTGTACAAGGCAGCATTATTTTGCACCTACAAGGTGCACTGCTCTATAGAAGTGACCTGGCTTTCACAAATGTAGCTAACTTGAAGATTCAGCCTAACATTTCTATGGGGGAATCTTATAATTTTTTGCCTTTATGCTGCTTGGCAGATCTGCTTCGGTGGAGTGGTTTGATGGTAATTACCACTGAACCAAATTGTCCCTTGAAAGCTTTGTGCTGCCTTATAAGGTAGTTATCTAAAGTCATGCATGACCAAGATAACATGAACATAGATTTTCTCCCTCCCCTACAATGTTAGAACTGTAGATCATCCACTGAAGTTGAATACAGACAACAACAACTAACAACAACAACAGAATATGCAGCCCAAAAGAAGAAAAATATGTTTTACTAATGAATATTGATAGTTTTAAAAGAGAAGTGAAGAGGTGAATGGAGGGTGACTCAGCAGTGAAATCCAGCCGGTTCTATCTGCCTCTTGTGAACCGGTAGTGCCAGGAGGCTCCGCCTACCCCAGGACATCATTACGTCCCGTTTTTGACCTTTTGTGTATTCACGTACTCCCATTCCCAAACTGGTACCAAAAGTAAGTGAATTTCACCGCTGGGGTGACTATTACTTCCTGATTCAAAGATAGTACACTAAATATTCCTGGGAAGTAGGAAGAGGCCTTGAGAACTGCCCTAGTTGGCCATTATAACTGAAATGCTGGTTTATAGTACAATATTGTTGTATTGCGCTTTTTTGAAAAAAAATATTTATTTATTTACTTACAAACAAAGTATTTATTCACATACAGATCGCAACGGGAGCTTTACACGATATATTAACTTTAGACAAAATATACAAATAAGATATAAAAACTACACTGACCTTATCTTCTTTTTATTCTATTATTCAACCAAGTATACCATTGGTCCCAGCATTGAAAATATGCGGAATTCTTTTGATCTCTCAAAATTTTTGTTAACCTGTCAACTTCCCATATTCAAATCTTTTCCCAAAATCTTTTTGGGAAATCTTTTTCCCAAAATCAAATCTTCAGCTGGTAGGTCTTTCCCCTTCCAATATTGAGCAAAACATATTCTTGCTGCAGTTGTGATATATACAGTCAGACACCATATATTCATGCCTATTTTATCTGGCCTGATATTTAATAGATAGTATTCTGATTTCAATTGTAATTTATATCCAGTGATTTCTAATATCCATCCCTGTATACGTCTCCAAAACTCAATTACCTTGGGGCAAGTCCACCATACATGAAAATAAGTACCTATCCCCCCACATTTCCGACAATTTGGGGAGAGTCCTGGAAACATTTTGGATAGTCAGGCCAAAGTATTGCGCTTTTGAAAACAGCGAGCCTAAAAGAAGTGCTCAGCTATTTGCTCAAAAATGGCAATAAACAGAAATACCAAGTAAAGGGATTGTGAATATTCATGAGCTTCATTTTTGGGAATAAAGACTATTGCTCAGTGGTGGTAAATGAATGTTCTGAATCCTGTAAAGGAGTTTTGAATAGCTTGTGTTGATTCCACGGGAAAAGCAGTAACTTCACTGAATGGATATAGAGAAAGATTACACCTTTTTCACAGCCCGAGAGAAGAGGCTAGAAGGATGAACAATAATCCTATCTGCTCTTTAGAGTTAGGAGGAAATTGGATGGTTTCACAAGCCTATTCTTTCACAAGGGAGTAGTCCAATTTATACTACTTAACTTCAATCTCAGAATGCTTTTTCTAAAAAAAAAGAAAAGAAAAGAAATACCAAGTCATGTTTCTTAGATGATTATGTACTTCACGTTATCAATAAGCTGAAATATAACATTGTCCTGCCCACACATTTTAAGATAAAAGATGGATGCATAATTATGTCTCAAGAATGTGAGTTGCAACTCTAATTTGGTTGAAAGCTGAAATGAACAACAGCGGAATTTACTTCTGCATAAATCTCTATAGAATTAGGGTATAATGAGTTTTCGCTTGCACGGTACTGACCTGTACAATCAGCCCTGTGCAATTAAACCGGGAAAGCATTTACAATTTAAAGTAACATTAGAGAAAATTCTGGAAATACATAACAAGCAACTTACAGATAAAACCGATTGCTGCATGATGTAGTAACCTTTTAAATGACTTTGAGCGAAATTCACAGAAGTGATGGCTGTCACTGCTTGTGCCCATGCCCTCCTTTTAATATTATTTGAGACATTCAATCGTACATTGCTGAAAAAAATCTCCAGGATTCTTACTGGTTAACATTCTTTATACAGTATAGCTCCATGATGGCGAACCTATGGCACGCATGCCACAGGTGGCACTGGAGCCCACTCTGCAGGCACACGAGTTGTCACCCAGCTCAGTTTCACCCTGCATGCGTGTGCGCCTCTCGCCGGCCAGCTGATTTTTGGGTCTCTGCCGTGCATGTGCGGGGGGCGGGGCGCATGTGGGAGAGGTGCGCACATGCCAGGAGAGTCATGGGGGTCGTGCTTGCATGTGGGGATCATGGGGGGGGTCACGGGGGGAAGGGGGGTCGCATGTGCATTGCATTATGGCTGCAGGTACGTGTGTGCACTTTCGGCACGCGACAACAAAAAGGTTAGCCATCACTAGTATAGCCTATTTCCCTTTTGCCAATTAGGATCCAAAAGAAGTGGTGTCACTTTGTGATAAGAATGATATATACAGGTAGTCCTTGACTTACAACCACAACTGAGCCCAGAATTTATGTTGCTAAGTGAGGAATTTGTTAAGTGAACTTTGTCCCATTTTACGACTTTTCTTACAAACATTTGTTAAGTGAATCACTGCAACTGTTAAATTAGTAACAAGGTTGTTAAGTGAATCTGGCTCCCCCGTTGACTTTGCTTGTCAAGAGTTCACCAAAAAAAAAAAAAGGTCACACTGCAATCGTCATAAATACAGTTGAGGACTGTACTTGCATACATATGCATGCACACTGCTACTTGCCTGTTTCTTACAAATCAAATGTTCTTTAATTATTACCATGAAAAAAGGCAAAGATGGATAACCATACAAATAGTCTTTCATGAGTTGATTTTCGGTTTTGTTGAACAGGGGTGTCAAACTCAAGACCCATGGGCCGGATCCAACCCATGGGGTGCTTAGATCTGACCTGCGGGGTCGGCCTGGAAACAGCAAAAGACTGGCCCGTAGTGCCTCTGCTAGTGAAAATGAAGTTGGGGGGCATACCTGCACCCCCTGGGCTCCGTTTTCGCTGGCAGAGGGCTATCAAAACAAACTAAAAACAAAACAAAAGGAGAAATGTTTCCCCTTTTGCATTTGAGCATGCAAGAAGGGACAGGAAAGGAGAAAGGGAAGAGGAAAGACAAAGAAAAAGTAGGAAAGGTGGGAAGAGAGCAAGGAAGGAAAAATAAGGAAAGAGGGGAAGAAAAAAGAATGAAGAGGGAAGGGAAAAAAGGAAGGAAAGGAAGGAAGGAAGGAAGGAAGGAAGGAAGGAAGGAAGGAAGGAAGGAAGGAAGGAAGGAAGATTATAATGAGAGTGAGGGGGGGTCTTAGGGAAGTCCTGACTTAGCACTTGGCCACTATAGGTGCCCCCGACACGAGTCCTGTGTCACGCCCACCATGATCATGCCCTGGCCACGCCCCCAGCCATGCTCCATCCCCCACGCCCCCCCGGGGTCAAACACAACCCTGATACAGCCCTCAATGAAATCGAGTTGGACACCCCTGCTATAGAATGTTTTTCAAACTTAGTAACTTGGCCGGGGACCCAGCTATCTGAGGGATCATATCACCCAACTTCTATCAGCCCATCTCATCAGAACTTCCAAAGAAGGCATTCTATGTTACTGTTGGGTAGATATTTATATTTAGTGGGTCCCAGGCCTTCTTTGCTATGGCACCAGCCTTATGGAGCATCTTTCCTCCCAAAATTAGATTGGCTCATTCCTTTTGATATTTTAAAATGTCCTCACAACCTTCAGAAACCAGAGATTTGTCCTGATGGCTCCATTGCTGAGGAGGCCATTTTTTTATTCTCCCTCAATTTATGGTGATTTTTACAGTTCCATTTTGGGTTTTTAGGATAAGAGGTATTCATATTTGGATTTGCTGCTTTTACACTTTTTGGTTTATCTATTATTATGCCTTTGGTGAGATGAGCAGCTCTATCGATTTGATAAATTAACGTGTGGAATTCAGCTTCATGCTGGCTGGGGAATTCTGGGAATTGAAGTCTGCACATCTTAAAGTTGCCAAGTTTGAAAAAAAACCCACTGCTTTAGAATAATATGTTTGTGCTAATGAGGCCATTTTTCAAACTTGAAAGGGTGATTTCAGGGTTGAGGAGGATTTCAGCAAATATTTAAATCATCAGCTACTTACTTTATGGAAATGGTAGGCCGCTGGGAAGTTCCATGTAAAAAATGGCCATGTCTAAGCATTGCTAAGTTGTCACTTGATTGGCCCTAGGGCAAACATCTGTGGTAATGTGTCTGGAATTGAAACACTGATAGTTACTCTGCTGCGCATTGATAACTGGCTGCCAAGATGGATCAGGGCTCCACTACTTTAAATATTTCTACCCTTAAATACAGATGCTGGTGATTTTTTTGCATCTGTTCACTCCACTTCTGTTTCCGGTTCACTTCAAAAAGGTAGAAATAAAGATTTACATCCTATAATTTTACATAGAAGAAGAATTGTAGTAGCATATTCAAAAGGTGCAAGCGTCCCTGAAATTGTAAATTACAATCTTGTAAAGATTTTGATTGTAAAGTTTTTTTTTTATAAAAAAAAAATCTGAATTTCTTTAATCTGGAAATAAGTACTGTACGTGGAGTAGGGATATGAAAACATTTTTTTCATATACAAAAAGGACCGTCAAGCGAGGAAAGCAAACATACATATTCTTCTGTCTCAGAAGGGGCAAGATTACGCCTAAAAGGTTTAAGAGAAGATTTTGTTTGGATGTTAGGAGACAGAAAAAGGAATGTTTCTGATGACAAGAGCAACAATTGTCAGAAGCCAATTTTTCCCAAGGGATGATGACCTCTCCTTCAATAGAAACTCCTCAAGCATTGGATGCCATGTGAAATGGCTATCGATTAGGGATCTGTTTAATTTTCTGCCATAATCATGAATAGATTTTGATGACATCTGGTGTCTTTCAAGTGTTTTGTCCCCGATCATTGAGAGTCTCTGTTAAAATCAGCAAGATCTAGTTTAATGAAAAGAAGGACTAGGGGAGACAGGATAGTAGTGTTCCAATATCTCAGGGGCTGCCACAAAGAAGAGGGGGTTAAGCTATTCTCCAAAGCACCTGAGTGTAGAACAAGAAGCAATGGGTGGAAACTAATCAAGGAGAGAAGCAACCTAGAAGTAAGGAGAAATTTCCTGACAGTTAGAACAATTAATCAGTGGAACAACTTGCCTCCAGAAGCTGTGAATGTTCCAACGCTGGAAGATTTTAAGAAGATGTTGGATAACCATTTGTCTGATAACCAAAAGGGTTTCCTGCCTGGGCAGGGGGTTGGACTAGAAGACCTCCAAGGTCCCTTCCAACTCTGTTATTCTATTCTATTCTATTCTATTCTATTCTATTCTATTCTATTCTA
>WNWU01000019.1:5253027-5264721 GCA_012654045.1 Ptyas mucosa | reverse complement strand
GAAGGAAGGAAGGAAGGAAGGAAGGAAGGAAGGAAGGAAGGAAGGAAATGTAACACACTTCTGTACATGTGTTGCATTTGATAGATAGAATAGAATAGAATAACAGAGTTGGAAGGAACCTTAGAGGTCTCCTGGTCCAACCCCCTGCTTAGGCAGGAAACTCTACACCACTTCAGACAAATTGTTATCCAACATCTTCTTAAAAAGTTCCAGTGTTGGAGTATTCACAACTTCTGGAGGCAACTTGTTCCACTGATTAATTGTTCTCACTGTCAGGAAATTTCTCCTTAGTTCTAAGTTGCTTCTCTCCTTGATTAGTTTCCACCCATTGTTTCGTGTCCTGTCCTCAGGTGCTTTGGAGAATAGCTTGACTCCCTCTTCTTTGGGGCAGCCCCTGAGATATTGGAACACTGCTATCATGTCTCCCCTAGTCCTTTTTTTGGTTAAACTAGTCATACCCAATTTCTGCAACCATTCTTCATATGTTCTAGCCTCCAGTCCTCTAATCCTCTTTGTTGCTGTTCTCTACATTCTTTCTAGAGTCTCAACATCTTTTTTACATTGTGGTGACCAAAACTGGATGCAGTATTCCAAGTGTGGCCTTACCAAAGCATTATAAAGTGGTATTAACACTTCACATGATCTTGATTCGATCCCTCTGTTTATGCAGCCTAGAACTGTGTTGGCTTTTTTGACAGCTGCTGCACACTGCTGGCTCATATTTAAATGGTTAAATGGATATGAGATGAAAAGAACAATGTGTACAGCAAATACTCAAATTACAGCAGCTTCCTTTTTTTTTAAATGATTGCATATATGAACCCACATAGCACAGAAAGTTCAGCAAGAAAAGGTTTCAGCAGATTCTAATCGGTAATATGTTACAGAACATCGAGCAAGCTCTTATCCATGGACCCAGGGAACTAATTGAATCATTAGGAGTGGCCTCCAAAAATTGACCACATAAGGGGAAACTCAGTTATGAGTTTGGTGGCAATCTAATTTGACTTTAGCTGTTTCTGTTTTTTGTGGGATTGTATGTATGGCGTGTCTTTAACTGTGTCAAGTAATTTTACAACATTAAAAACGTAACCACTACCTCACAGCAGTTTGTAGAATCAAAAGTTCTCTGGTACTTAATGAGCAGTGGCAGAAAATCAGTTTTGTTAAACTTAATATAATGAGGTTTATATCAATTAAGGGACAAAATGGCATCCATCCATTTCTGGTTACATGGATAATTGCATAATACAGTGATGGCTAACCTTTTTGTCATCGCTTGCTAAAAGCGGGTGGGGGGAGCAGGTGGGGGGGTCACGCACACGTGTCCACACCCATAATTCTATGTGCCCCACCCCCCATGCAGGTGTGCACCCACCCACCCCGCTTTTGGCATGTGATGGCATGGTGGGCCTAGTAGGCCCGTTTTTTGCTCTCCCCAGGCTCCAGAGCCTCTCTAGGGGGAGGACAAAAACGGCCTTCCTGACCACCCCCGGAGGCCCTTCTGAGGCCGGAAATGTGCATCAAGCCAGTGTCAGCTCTTAGCAATCACATAAGAAAGAGGTTTTTTTTCATAAAGATCTGTTCCTGTCTTTCAGGTTTCCAATGGTGCACTTCACACTACAGATAGTCCTTGATTTATGACCAAAATTGAGTCCAAAATTTCTGTTGCTAAGTGAGACATTTATTAAGTGATTTATTCCCCTTTTTACAACCTTCCTTGCCACAGTTGTTAACTGAATCACTGCAGTTGTTAAACTAGTAAGTGAAAACTGATTTCCCCATTGACTTTGCTTGTCAGAAAGTGGCAAAAAGTGATCTCATGACCCCAGAACACAGCAACGGTCATAAATATGACCCAGTTGCCAAGCATCTGAATTTTGATCACATGATCAGGGGATGCTGCAACTGTCATAAGTGTGAAAAAGTCACTTTTTTTCAGGGCCATTGTAACTTCGAACAGTCACTTAATGAACCGTTGTAAGTCGAGGACTACCTGTAGTATAATTGAGTTTACAGAATAAAAGAATAACAGAGTTGGAAGGGACCTTGGAGGTCTTCTAGTCCAACATCCTGCTCAGGCAAGAGACTCTATACCAGGGGTGAAATCCAGCAGGTTCTGACAGGTTCTGGAGAACCATAGAGGAAAGTTTGAGTAGTTCGGAGAACTGGCAAATGCCTCCTCTGGCTGGCCCCAGAGTGGGGTGGGAATGGAGATTTTGCAATATCCTTCCCCCGGGAGGGAATGTGGATTTTGCAGTATCCTTCCCCTGGAGTGGGTGGGAATGGAGATTTTGCAGTATCCTTCCCCTGCCATGCTCACCAAGCCATACCACCCCCACCAAGCCACGGCCACAGAACCGGTAGTAAAAAAATTTGGATTTCACCACTGCTCTATACTAGGTGTGTCAAACTTGCGGCCTGTAGGCCTGATGCATCACGTGCTGGCCACGCCAACCCCCCTTTAGCGAAGGGGGAAAAAGTCGTGATACATCATGTGACGATGCCATGGCAACGCGAGTTTGACACCCCTGATCTATACCATTTCACAGAGTATCCACTTTGCTGCTGGACATTCTCTTCTAATTCTTTCCACCTTTCTTAGCACCGTTATGCCATCGTTACCAGATTCTTTATGTAAGGTTCCTCTCCAAATATTTTTTTTTCCTCCTATTGCTTCTCTTTCTCTCAAAATAAATCTGCAAAAATTTACCCTGGGTAAATAAAAGAAATCCACGCACTGTAATGGGAAAAGCTCAGGCTTTCAGTTGTCAGAGCAACCTATATGATTGCGAGCAATATACATTGGGCTGAATCCACAGAGATTTCTAAAACATATGTTGCAATAAATGAGGTATATGCTTGGTTTGTTATCACCACACACTCTAGACAGACAAATGGGACTTTAGCAGAACAACTATTTTCAACGAAAAAAAGTAAAGGAAATGGAGGTGCCTTGTCTAAAAGTATGATTTATTGGTGGCAATGATTTAAGTGAGAAGCTTTAAAAGCCATGCTTTAGAAATTGCCAGTGAATGTTATTTTTCTTTTTAGCTTTCCAATTTTACTCCTGTTTCTGCATCTCCTTTTGCAGTAATTGCATGTAATTCCATATGCTGGAAAGCTGTTCTCAATTTTTTTTAAAAAAGAGTTTTAAAGTTCAGATTGGAAACTTTGTTAGACTTGTGTTCTGTAGCAATGCTTATTTCTACAGTACAGGCTGTAGGTGAAAAAAAAGCCAATATCATAACCCTTCTTTCCTTTCTTTTCCTTTCCTTTCCTTTCCTTTCCTTTCCTTTCCTTTCCTTTCCTTTCCTTTCCTTTCCTTTCCTTTCCTTTCCTTTCCTTTCCTTTCCTTTCCTCTCCTCTCCTCTCCTCTCCTCTCCTCTCCTCTTCTCCCTTCTTTCCTTTCCTCCTCTCCTCTCCTCCCCTCCTTTCTTTCCTTTCCTTTCCTCCTCTCCTCTCCTCCCCTCCCCTCCCTTCTTTCCTTTCCTCATCTCCCCTCCCCCTCCCCTTTCCCTTTCCCTTTCCCATTCCCTTTCCCTTTCCCTTTCCCTTTCCCTTTCCCTTTCCCTTTCCCTTTCCCTTTCCCTTTCCCTTTCCCTTTCCCTTTCTGGAATTATTCTAAATTTATTTACAAACTCAAGGTAAAATAATCCTGATTATCCCAACTGTCTATCTTTTAGATTGCTGCTCAAAGATACCCTTAGTCATCATATTCAGTCATCTGTACCTTTGATATTCAGTTGATAAGACAGCAAAACAAATGAGATTGGGGGAATGGCATGATTGCAAAATATCTGAAGGATTTTGAACATTGTTCAAGAAAAGCCTATTCATTCCAGGAATTAATCATGGAAGCCTGAATAGACCATAGTAGAGAAATTCAGGATAGGAGATGTCACTATCTCCCACCACAAAGATAGCTGAAATTATGAAAGATCACTGAACTGTTTGGAAGAGAATTTTGTACGTTTCTTTTAGTCACTACTACCTAAAGTATATTTCAGCACTCTTAAATTATGCCAATAATAACAAACTTATATAACTGCAGACATAAAGACCTTTCTTTAGAGAGTTCTTTTATCTTTTAAGAGCTTTCTGAAGTGTTTCTTTGACTGTATTCTGGTCAAAAGGAATCCAGCTTGATTCTTAATGGCTTCATGGTCATTCCTATGCAGTGTTCTTGGCAACAACAGCAACAACAACAGTGATATGTGAGACCAAAGGTATTACATTTAGATTTAAAACTTTTGGTCCCCAAGTTCAAAATAATAAGACACACGCCTCTTGAGAACTGCATCATTCAGAGTCAGAAAATAGGATATTGCATCTGAGGATTTCCTCTAGTATCAGTACAGTTTTTAGGTTGTTTTTTTTTTAAAGAAAAGAAGACAACAATCTTAATTGTTAAGACTCTTAACAGTCTTAATTTATTAAACTCCTTAAGCCACCTTTATGAAGATTCATTTGTGGTCCAGAGAATATTTGCGATGCTTTCACAGAAGGCATCATATTTTGTAAAATAGAAAGGAGTTCCCATATTCCTGTTTGTATAGATAACATCATTTATATCACTGTTTTCTGGTAATTAGACAAATTCTTCAATAGTCAGATGAGGTGGCTTTGTAGAGCTATGTTTTTTAAAGACTATACACCATTTGTCAAACAAAACTAATAAAAGCAATTTACAATTAATAGAAGCAATTTACAATTAATAGAACAAAAACAAAACAAAAGCGATTAAACAATGTGTCTTTTTTAGAACAGTCTCGACTTTACAATTTTCTACTGGGAATTAGTAATGTGATTTCAGGTATCTGTGTCTCATCTGAATCCAGCTTGTACATCTGGCAGTTTCTTCCCCATGGGCTGAAAAATTAGCACATGCTATAAATGCAAATTTTTGATAGTTTGAGCATTTTTTTAAACCTCTGCTTTTTTTATTTTTTTTTTTGCTTTGGAATTGTTATTTCCAGTCCTGTGTTTTTTAATATCTGCTTACAAAGTACATTAACGCTCAGCAAGCTGCAATTCGTCAGTCCAGTCTGGCTGGTTTATCTACCACCCATGAGCTAAGAGTGGATAGGCAGGTAAGTGGTAGATTGACAGACTTAAGCCTCAGCCAAGCTCCTGGTCTCAGGTCCCAGGACAAAAGAGCAGGGGTTGGGCAACCTGGACAGCAATGGCAGCAGTGGCAGCCTATCAACAGCCTTTATGCTAATGTGCCAGGGCTATTTTAATGGCTGCCACACTCCTGGATTTGCAGACTTGCATGGAGTCAGAGGACAGGTGTGACCTGTCCTTTTACAGAAAAAATAAAAAACGTTTGCTGACACCTGAAGTATATGCGTCACTTAGTATAAGAATTTAAACAGTTAGAATAAATAGAATAACAGAGTTGGAAGGGACCTTGTAGGTCATCTACAACCCTTTCAAGCTCAAGCAGAAGACCGTATACCATTTCTGACAGATGGCAGTCCAGTCTCTTCTTGAAAGCTTCCAGTGGTGAAGTTCCCAAAACTTCTGTTAATGCAATTTAGCATTGGCTTTTCTGGATGCCACCGCAGGTTGTTGGCTCATATTTAATTGATTGCGCACTAGTTCTGCTAGTGTTTCATCAACAATTGCAATGTCGTTGTTTAGCAATAATTTCTAGAGCTCCTTGAGCCCTTTCCAGAATGATTGGCTCTAATTGAGTCATCCATATGTACCTTCAATTTTGAGAACATTTTTGTTCTTGTCTGATTCTTCCGTATATTAATGCTAGTTTTATTTGTATCTTCTTTTTCCAGTGGATCTCTGGGTTCTTTGTCTTTTATCACACCAATCTTTGCACAAATGCTTTCTTTGATTTCTGCAATTCTCTTAAATAAAACTCTTCCCCTTCCCATTCGATCGCTATCATCAATTTCATTGTTTTGCTAATTAAGATATAATCCCGTGCATCTTCTTATAATACGCTCATCTTTTATTTGGGCTATTCTCTTCTGTCTTTATTGCTTTTTGCCTTGTGTCTTATCGTATCAACAGCATATCAACAGAAAACCATTTTGCCGTTTTGTGTTTGAGATATTTCTATGCACTTCATCTTTAATTATTTCAAAACTTTCAGTCCAGAATTTTTCAGGCACTCTTTATCAAGTCTAACCTATTATATCTAATCTGTATCTTTACCGCATAATCATGCAGACTATTGTTAAGACTTTATCTGATTATTTTGCTTTCCTTAATACAACTGTATTTTTGGAATAAGGAGCTCATAATCACCTGGTTTTCTATTTGCCGAGAGAATAAAACGTCTTCACCTTTGCTTGCAGAATGTATCTTCAGTTTGATCTGAGCATTGTCCAGCTGGTGATGTCCATATATATTTTTTGCTGTGAACATGTTTTACATACATCTATTACATTGCATCTTACTTTGTTTTATACAACAAAGCTGCTTTGTTATTATTCCATATGATTTTAGCATTTCTGTTTGCCTACTGTATGTGTCTATCTGTTTATTATTTGTTAGTTAGCTGGTTAGTTAGTTAGTTAGTTAGGTATATCACATCTTTATTATTTTTATAAACAACTCAAAATGGCGAACATATTTAGTACTCCTTCCTCCTATTTTCCCCACAACAACAAACTCGTAAAGGCTGACAAAGAACGACTGTCCCAAAGTGACCCAGCCAGTTTTCATGCCTAAGGCAGGACTAAAACTAACAGTTTCTTAGTTTATAGCCTGGTGCCTTACTGCATGTATAAATAAAATGTTCAACTTCCATTTTATCTGCATCAGTCTGCATTTACTTGAATAATTGCGATATAAATTGCCTTGTCTTGGACTTGAATTGAGATAATTTTGTCATATTTTGAGTTGTATCCAAACACTGGCTTTGGTTTTTTTTTTTGTAATGCAGTTTCTAAAGATGTCTAAAACTTGCATAGGTTCCAGAAAAATTGTGTACAAAAGGGCATATAATAGAGAAAATTGTTTCAAAAAATGCATATATCAAAAGAAATGTGAAGAAAAATGCAGAACATTTTTCTATACAGGCTTTTTACAAAATATTCATAAAAGGTTGAGACAATGAGACAATATCTGAGGAAAAATTGAAAAGATTGTATGGAGCAGAATGGATTTAGCAGCCTTTCCATTCCACGAAAATTATTTGTACTAATTTAGATTACTTTTCTTGATCTGTGGGCCAATTTACTGTCATGAAAAATAGCTCAATACAAAGAACCACAGTTCTTCTTAGTAGTCTGTCTACTTTTTACTATGTAAAGGATTAAAAAGTAAAGTTTCTTTCAAGTTAAGCATGACTCTATGTTGCATTCAACAAAGCAGACCACAACCTACTTCTTCATAAGCTAGAAAAAAGTGGGATAGATAGCTTCACCACCAGATGGATTCACAATTGGCTGACAAACTGTACTCAACGAGTAGTCCTTAATGGGTCTAAGTCTACATGGAAAGAAGTAAGCAGTGGGGTACCACAAGGTTCCGTCTTAGGCCCAGTACTCTTCAATATCTTCATAAATGGCTTAGATGAGGGAATAGAAGGGGAACTCACCAAATTTGCAGATCATACTAAACTGGCAGGAATAGCTAACACCCTAGAAGATGATAGGCTCAAGATCCAGATGGATCTTGACAGACTTGAACACTGGGCCCTATCTAACAAAATGAAATTCAGTGTAGAGAAAAGTCTTACACTTATGTAAGAAAAACCAAAAGCACACATATAAACTGGGGGAAACCAGGCTTAATAGCAGTGACTGTGAGAGGGATCTTGGAGTCTTAGTGGACAATCAGCTAAATATGAGCCAGCAGTGTGCAGCGGCAGCTAAAAAAGCCAATGCAATCCTAAATCGCATTAACAGAGGGATACAATCAAGATCAAGTGAGGTACTAATACCACTCTATAAAGCCCTAGTAAGACCACACCTAGAGTACTGCATCCAGTTTTGGTCACCACACTATAAAAAAGATGTTGAGACTCTAGAAAAAGCGCAGAGGAGAGCAACCAGGATGATTAGGGAACTGGAGACTAAAACATATGAAGAACGGTTACATGAACTGGGCATGGCTAGTCTAGTGAAGAGAAGGACCAGGGGAGACATGATAGCAGTGTTCCAATAATTGAGGGGCTGTCACAGAGAGGAAGGGGTCAAGCTGTTTTCCAAAGCACCTGAAGGCCAGACAAGGAATAATGAATGGAAACTGACCAAGGAGAGATTCAACCTAGAAATGAGGAGGAACTTTCTGACAGTGAGAACAATCGACCAATAGAACAGCTTTCCTTCGGAAGTTGTGGGAGCTTCATCACTTGAGACTTTCAAGAAAAGATTGGGCTGCCATTTGTCAGAAATGGTCTAGGGTCTTCTGCTTGAATGGGGGGTTGGACTAGATGACCTCTAAGGTCCCTTCCAACTCTGTTAATCTATTAAAATCATGTCTACCTTGATACAATTTCTTGACAACTGTATAAAAGTGGTTTACAACCACCTTCTTCCAGTTTCCTCCTCCCTACCTTGTTTATAGCATTACCGGTAGTATTCCCAGAATTATCCCATCCAAATTCTAACCAGATCAAACACTGTTTAGCTTCCAAACCCTGGCATGACTAACTAGGTTAGTCTGAGACTAGGTATGGCAGTATAATTTAAAACCTGAAACTAAAGAATGAGAAAATTGACTTCTCAGATTGATCAAAATATCTATATGAAAAATTTGATCTTCAATTGTGAATGGTTTCATTTATTTGAATATATGTGAAAGATGGTTTCTAAGTATTTGGGAAACACAGAAAGAAAAAAATAATTAGCTTAACCCAATTAAGCTAATATTGCATGAGCATCAGTGCAATACAACACATGTGTGCTGTTTCATCTGCTAAAACCCCAAATGTTAATTTGTGAACATACTCTATGGCACATTTTAGGGTACATGGTATGCCGACACATACATGCCAACAACAAAGCAAACAAAATAAAAATAAAAATAAAGAGTCCACTAGCTGTAAAAATGAGATCTGCTATGTAAACTAATACAAATGAACCCAATACAGGAGAAGAGGTGATCTAATGGCAAACACAATTGTTAAATACGAAAAAGGGAACCAGACAGAAGCTTAAGAGAATTAAAATATATCCAGTAGTTAAAGAAAAAGAAAACTGTTTTCCTTGAAATGGGTTCTGGCAATGCAGATCTAAAAGAGAATGCTTTCAAGCAGCCATCTGTGAGAGCTTAAATTGTGAAAGCTGCAATTTTATATTTCTGCTGCGCACTGTGTGGCCCCAATGGAAAATGCTTGTCTCTTCCCCCTACTCCCCCTGCTGTTTATTTCTTGATTTTCTTAGAGGGGTCAATCATATAAAGTGAAAAGCTTTATTGATCTGCATAAGAAAAGCAGGCATACCCACAAAGGAAAACATTGGTCTAAATTCACAGATTTAAGATTATGGCAAAAAAAGGTTTTTCTTTAAAAAAAATGTAAAGGACTCCCTGCAGATTTTACTCTATAAAATCTGACTATAAGGTGCTGACTATAAGGGGTGATGCTCCTCTCCATTTCAAGGTCATAGAGCCAGCGCTGTCCAAAGACATTTCCACAGTCAAAAGACCAACATGATGTCAAGGAGTACTGTACTGTCCCACCAAAGTGGTACCTATTTATCTACTTGTATTTGCATGCTTTTGAGCTACTAGGTTGGCAGGAGCTGGGACAAGGATGGGAACTCACGTGGCGCTCAGGTCTCGAACCTGGGCTGCTGGCTTTCCAGCCGGCAAGCCCAGCCTCTTAACCGCATTTATATATTTCTGTATGCATATTTATATGGATGTGTAAGAATACATGTGACTGATTAGCTTTCCCTGCAAAAACTTATTGAATAAACTTTATGGTAGAACTTGCCCCAAAATGAGACCTATGGTTTTAATATTAGTTAATGAACAACTATAAAAGATGGAAATATGGATAGCGTTCATTAGATAGGGATAGGCAAATGGTACTGTGAACAATTATAATTGTGCTTATCATTGAATGTGTGACGGATGTAGGGAGCAGGCGGATCCCCAGGGCTGCATTCCAGAGAACTAAGAGGCAAATCAGCCCAGATATTTTTGTGTGAGAGAAAGAGGGTGAAGACAGCCTCTCCTTAATAGCTCCCAGAGCATATTGTAGGTACAGATAGTAGAGTCTTCATTTTGGCAAGATTTTGTCTGTCTGTGTGAAACAATAAAGAGTTCTAGTGGTATCTTACGATTATATTACTTTGTTGTTTGCATGTACACTGACAGCTTATGCACTGGAGTGAAATTCCTGGTGTGTCCAATCACATTTGGCTAAAACAAAAATATTCTAATATTCTAATAAAGAATTCAGCTTGGAAGAATTGCCACGTGGCATTCTTGGTGTCAGGCATGATATCACATGCCGAGGAGAGACTGCCCCAAACATGAAGAAGCTTCTCCTTTTCACTTGCACCATAAAAAAATGTTTCTTCCCTTAGAGAATGTCTTCATCTATTCCACTATGACCATTAATGGAAGTCATAGTTAGGTCCTTATTCTGGGCATTAAAACATATTTTAGTATTGCTGTTCAGAGGTAGTCCTTGACTTAAAACAGTTCATTTAGTGACTGTTCAAAGTTAAAACGGCACTCAAAAAGTGACTTACGACCATTTTTCACACTTACGACCATTGCAGCATTCCCATGGTCACATGATCAGAATCCAGATACTTGGCAACTGGTCCATATTTATGATGGTTGCAGTGTCCTGGGATCAGGTGATCACTTTTTGCAACCTACTGACAAGCAAAGTCAATGGGGAAACTAGAATCCCCTAAAGCTGCGGTTGCACAATGGTTAGAGTGCAATACCGCGGGCTACTTCTGCTGATCACTGGCTGCCAGCAGTTTGGCAGATCGAATCTCGCCAGGCTCAAGGTTGACTCAGCCTTCCATCCTTCCGAGGTCGATAAAATGAGAACCCAGATTGTTGGGGGCAATAGACTGACGCTGTAAATCACTTAGAGAGGGCTGTGAAGCACTATGAAGCGGTATGTAAGTCTAAGTGCTATTGCTATTGCTACTAACTTAACAAAAGCAATGATTCACTTAATGACTGGGACAAGAAAAATCATAAAAACAGGGCAAATTCACTTAACAAGAGTTTCACTTAGCAACATAATTTTGGGCTCAATTGCGGGTCATAACCCGAGGACTACCTGTATTTTTACCATGACTATTTAGTTGCTCGTTCTTATCACTTTCTTCACCTATGATTTGCATCTCTGGAAAGAATTAGAGAGGTGACTGGGATATTGATGACTTGTGAGAAAGAGAAACAGCTCTTGTTTGCGTATACTTGGGTGCCATTCAGTGGTAAGACATCCGTCATAGCTTTGCATAAACACATATGCTTTCCCATCAACTAAGAATATCATAGGTGGTATTCAGCTGGTTCAGACCGTTAGCGGAGATTGCGGGTGTGCCTACCCGCCTGGATGTAATACCATCCTATTTAGCCACGTCTTGGAGGCTGGGCAGATGCGTGGAAGTTGCACAAGAAACCCACTGCTGAAGAACATGTAATTGTGTAGCATGCAGTTTCCCACTGTGATAACCAAGCCATGAATATGTCACACACACACACACACACACACACAGAGAGAGAGAGAGAGAGAGAGAGAGA